>APFE030123100.1:2452-14743 GCA_000404065.3 Pinus taeda | reverse complement strand
GCACAATTTGCAAAGGGTATTCCAGTTACGAAATTTTAGGTTTATTAGTAAGTGGCTTTCATGGATTGCAAACACACCCAATATAAATAATTGTTGCCCCCTTAGGAGTTAGGACCTTTACCCCAATGGATTTCATGACTGTTTGTTGAGACAATTTGAAGGCCCAATTACAATTTAGGTTCATGCAAGGATTACTAGAGTGTCAAGATCATTCTTTTTTATTTTCATCTTTTTAGTATTAACTTGTGAGTTTTCAACTGATGCAACATATCACTTTCGGATTTTCATTTTAGAAGAGAGGCTAATCTGTTGGAGTTTCAAATTTAGAGATTTAGTCAGGTAAATCTAGTAACTGCAATCTTGATGAAATCAGACGTGCATACAGCTTGCTTGAATTGCAATTAATTAACATTCAATTCTATATGTGAAACTAGTAGAAGCACAAGCATGCTGCACAACTGTCAATAGTTAATCAAGATTAGTTAGGATTACATTAGATAAGGTCAAAATTAAATAAGATTAGACCAACGCGTGGGCTTTAAATTATGTTTTTTTCGCAATACGTATTCAACATGTCGAAATACGTTAGGGCAACGTATTCTACAAACCAAATACGCGAGGGTTTCTAGCTGAGAAATTCGGATCAGTGGTGCGGTGGCACAGACGATCAGAGTAGGGGGCATCTCGACATCGGCAGAAGGATTTCCAAGAGGGAAATCTAGGCTCAGAGGGAGTCACATTGAGAACTTCCAGGAGGGAAGTAGAAAGGCAGCAGAATGGCACTACATAGAGTAAGAGACCAGGATAGACTAGATGAAGCCTCAAACTTCGTAGTCTGGAAGGCCAAAATCTTATCCGTACTTTACAGAAATCGTGTCAAGCACTTCGCCTTGAAGACGATAGCGATCCTAGTTGACCCAGTTGACAATGACAGGTATGAGGAAGCAATGGCGAGGGCCAAGAGTATCATTCTTGATGGGATCAAGGATCATATAGTACCACATATTACGGAAAAGAATACGGCATGGGAGATGTGGGAGGCTCTGACCAAGTTGTATCAGCATACTTCCATGCAGAGGAAGATGCTCCTAGAAAATCAGTTGCGGTCATACTAGATGCAGAAGGGAGAACAGATCGACACCTTCCTCGGTCGATTGAAGGAGATCGGAGATCAACTGACTTCAATAGGGGCCACAACAGATCCAGAGTTGATGGTGAGAACAACCCTGATGCAGTCTCAAAAGACCGGGAGGTGTTTGTCGAGAGCATACTGGGGAGGGCGACCCTTCCAGATTGGGAGGAAATGTGGGTGGCTCTTAGCTAAGAAGAGATCAGGAGGGTGACCAAGACGGGAAGCAGCAACAAAGGGATCAGAATCAAGAAGGAGAAGGAGGTGGCTGCTGCCCTAGCATCTGAGGGTAAGCAAGAAAAGCGGAAGAAGAAGGACCTCTCCAAGGTCAAATGCTTCCACTGTGGGGAGTTGGGTTATTATGCGACCCAGTGTTTGAGGAAGAAGAGCAAGGGAGAGGCTTCCGAGACCAAGGCAGCTCCAGCAAGGGCAGAGAAGGAAGTGGAGATAGACGATGACTGTGCGATGAGTGGACACACACCACTTGAGCGAAAGTGGGGAGACATCGAGCTATAGTCAAGAGGACTACAAAAGATGAGGGGCAGGATCCTTGAGGTACCCAACCTCTTGGATTATACTTGGCTACGGGAGCCCCGAAGAGGAGTAGCAGGACTGGCGGATGTCGGTAGAGATGGATGAGGATGGAGCGGCAGAGAGAGCTACAGTGCAAGATTCCCAAGACAGTGCAAGGCTAGCAAGCTGCAACAGTGCGAGGTACGGAGTGTTGCACCAGTGCAAGATGGCACATAGAGGTGTGCAACGGTGATAGATGTAGGGAGTTGTTTCAGCTGCGCAGAGGTCAGAGAGGGAGAACCTGTCAAAGACAGAGCGAACTTCAGCATCGGGAGTGTCTCTAGCTTGACAGAGATGTTAGAGTTGGGAGATCAGTTACTTACTTCTCAGTAATTGAATTGCAGTGTAGCAGTTAGCAGTGGCGGTGCTATGGGTAGCATGATGCAGCATGATGAGAGGGGATGTAGTGTAGACGTAGCATTGGCAGTGGCAAGGCCATGGGCAGCGACACGAAAGTAGAGGGAGTTGTTGTACAGATCCATCAGTGGCAGTACGAGATGCAGTAGTACAGGTGAAGGGCGGTAGGCCTAGCATCAGGGACCAATGTCGGATGATCAGAGTAATACTCAGTAAGGAGTATTGCTAGAGCACAGTCCTCGCTAAGAGGGAGTGTTGATTTGGGGTAGCATCGGATGTTCTCTAGCTAGAAATTTGGTGGAGAGGCTAAGGCGCATGAGATCTCCAATACCCAGAAAGGGTTTGGGCAGATTCTAAACAGTTTGGGAGATATTAAAATAATTAATATTTTTAATGGAGTCCCTAAGTCTAAACTTAGGGTAATTAAAATATTAATGTGAATTAATATAAAACTGTGTTAGAATGGTCCAAAAGTCATGGATCAAGGCAGATCTAATCTTAGCTGTTGATTAGGGACTTAATCTCGGTCGTTGATTTGTTAATGAGAAAAGTATAAGAGGAGGCTTGAGGGTCACTTGGAGAACACACCAAGAGATCAAGATTTCGGCTTTCTAGGGCTGGGTTTGCTGAGAAAGTTGAGAGAGTGATCTGGAGTTGTAGTTGAGGGGTAGTGAATACAGAAGCAGAGAGGCAGAGATAGTGCCAAGAGGATCATCGTAGCAACCGGGAAAGCTGACGCAAAGGGCAGAAGCCGGAACCGCCAGGAATAGCTGGAATAGCCAGGAAAGTTGATGCAGAGGGCAAAAACTAGAACAGGCGTGGATAGTCGGAACTGCCGAGAAAGCTGATGCAAAGGGCAGAAGATGGAACTGTCGGGAACATCAAGAACTACTTGGAAAGCTGACACAGAGGGCAGAAGAGGCTAAAGTTGGGGTTTTTCGTGGGGCAGATTGGAGCTGAGGAGTTGTCGGAGTGTTTATCCAGGGTTTCAACCGGAGCATCTATCTCCGAAGGAGAGGTACTACTGCCAAGATTTTTCTTTGTTGGGTGAGCCGGATTTGGCACCCAGATTCTATTCTGAAATCGCTTAATAAATCAAACCCTCAGATCACTGCACTGGTTTTCCCGCATTAGGTTTTTCGGGGACGTTAGTCCAAAAATAACAGTGTCATTTGTGTGCTTGTTTCTGTTTCCTTCAGTTGATGATTTGTAATGTGTTGAGCATGTACTTGTGTTTATTTTCAATATTTACATGGTAAATAACTTGTTAATTAATCAGATAAGTAGGAAGGAATAAATCAGAAAGTACATGGAGGGTTTCTAACTGTTAGACTTAGAAACTTCAACAACTTCAAGCTAGCTTTCCTCTGGCTCAAGGGTGTGAAAATTCCAATACGGGATCCTATTGCAGCAACTAATATGATTTCTCCTAATTGTTAATTAATTAATAATTTATTTGCTACCACAAATATCGAAATAAATACACTGCAAGCTTCACAAATAAAATATTGCGGAAAAATAATGCACTGGAAGCTGAGAAATGCTAGCACACGTGTAAAAAATAACAAAATTATTTTTGGATAAAAGTCCTTGGAAAAACCCAACTTGGGAAAACCGGTGCAACAGCTAAGGGTTTAATTATTATGTAATAGTGAGAAATTCTGAGTAAAACTGGATGCCAAAATCTAGCAATAAAAAATACTGGCAAAAATCTAGTGAGGAATTTTCCTCACTCCACACGCAAACTATCGACACAATTTGCCTTCAAAAATTTGACCCTCTGACCCTTTGCATCAGCGTCTGTGCTGCTCTGCACAACTTGTTCGATGTCTAGCCTCAGACTGGTCTCTAATGAAGTTGTTTTGCCTTTTGTTGACTAGAAAGATGCTTCTCTGACACTCTGGGACTCCTTCCCGACCTCTGGAGGTTGTTGCATTGCCCCAACATCAGCCTCTCTGTGGCTCTTCTTCCTCTCTACAAATTCACTAGCTGGATCTGGAATGCCTCCTCCAGCCTCATTGTCTTTTCCCCTCTCTCACTTCTTTGATCTCTGTCTCTCTCTCCAACAATTGACTGTTGCTACTCAGGAAATCAATCTGCCAAGGAAATCGAACTGCTCAAGTGTCTTCTCCATCACCACATCAACCTCTTATAATCCCATGTTGGAGCACCAACGACCAAGATTAAAACATAATCAATGGCTAGGATCATCTCAGGGTCGATCTGTGTGAGTTTCTAGATGATTCTCGCCTTGACTTAATTAATATTGATTAATTAACCATATTTCCTAAGTTTAGAATTAGGAAATATTTAAAAATTGGTTAATAATCTAATTAAGTCATTTCTAGGCGGAATTTCCAAAAACGATTTATGGGTTTTGGAGATCTCATGTATTCTAGCCTCTCCACAAAATTTCAAGACTAGAACACATATGATGCTACAAAAGCTAACACTCCCTCTTTGTGAGGAATGTGTTCTAATGCTACACACCCTGTCACAGCACCCTGCCTCTGCAGCATCTCGTGCCATGTTGCTGATGTCTAGCATACTGCCCACCAACCACTGCGCAAATCTGATGTACGTTGAATTTGTGTTGCTGCTGACCCTGCCAACACTGCATCTACACTGCAAATCCTTCTCATTTGTTGTTGCTGCAACTGCAACATCTGCAGCTGAAAAGCATCCAAAATATTGAATCAACTGTGATCAGTATAATGCATCTGTCGCTCGAGTCTCTGATTTCTGCTGGTATCTACAATGTCATGTAGAATCTGCACTACTCCTGACTTTGCATTGTGCCAACTGCACTGTTGCCAACTCTACATTGCGCTCCCAAACATCTGATTGCTACTAGTCACTGCAACTATCATTTTGGAATCTGACTACAACTGTCACTGATCCATCCTGCTACTGAATAATGTGGGCCCCCGTAGCCAGGTAATGATTCATGAAGTGGACTCCTCAAGGATCCTACCCATTTGTATCCCTTTGGGCCTAGAACACCAAGTCACCCCACGTCACTCCTGGAGGTATATCAAAAAACATCGCGAAGTCTTCCTCTAGCCTAGAGGAAAGCCTATTGATCTCTGTAGAAGCTGCCTCCTAGTCCTGCTTCTCCTCCTTGTCCTTCTTCTTGAGAGGACACTCGGTACTGTAGTGACCGAGCTTACCACACTTGAAGCACTTGACCCTCGACATGTCCTTCTTCTTCTTTCTCTGCTCCCCCTGTCCCTGACTAGGACCCTTGGATGAAAGGGTCACATTCTCCTCCTCCTTCACCTACTTTTGTCCGCTGTTGTTGCCACTGATGGAGCTCTTTACAAGAGCTTGCCTCAATTCCTCCCGTTGCAAGTCAACCCACATCCTGTCCCCCTCTAGTAATTTGTCTCTGCCTAATATGCTTTGGACAAAGACCTACCAGTCCTCGCAGACACTGTTGAGTGCCAATCTCACTAGCTCTGTGGGTTGAGGCGCTGCCACAACAACTGATAATTAGTCCCAGACCACCTAAATCCTAGTAAGGAAGGGTTCAATGCCTTCCCCCTTCTGCATCCGGATGAGCCTCAGCTTCTCCTCGAGGAACATCTGCCGCTGCTCAAAAGTACCCTGATATAACGTGGCGAGAGCATCCCACATTTGTTTGGCAGTATCTTTTCCAGCGATATGTGAGACTATATGATCCCAGACTCCGTTTAGGATCAACTGCTTTGCCTGCACCATCTCCTTCCTGTACTCTTTCAACTGATCTGCATCCTGAGGAATTGTCATCGCTACATCAATATAGGCTTTCAAGCCATATTCATCTAGAAGGAATGACATCCTTTCCTTCCAAATGATGTAGTTGGAAGCTCCATCCAACATGTCCTGATCATGAAGCCCAGAAGTGGCCATCTCAACGAATTGTCGAAAACTTCCTCTTTCCTTCTGGTTGGTTGTTCCTCTGCTATTCACACTCCCTAATGGAGTGAGAAGACCTGCTCACAACTACTACCAATATGCAAGGAAAATTGAACTTTTGAGACTAGAAGTTCCCTGATGAAAATTTTCCTTCTATATGTGCTCTTCTCTCTTCAACCTTGACGTTGGCTCTACTCTAGCAAATTGTTGCAAAGCCCTTTGCATCGAGCTAGATATTTTCCCAACGAAAAATCTGACCTTCCCCCTCTACCTCTGGAATTACTCGATCTGGAAAGATCAATTTTGTTTGTTTGTTTGTTACCCCTCACTCAGAAAAAATTGACTCTCCATAAGTAACTTGGCCTCTTGACCAAATGATTGTGTTACCCTTGGTAACTCCGGCCTTCTACCCACATTGAGCAGCGAAATTCCTTCTTTTCGCCTCTGAGATCTTCGGCTGATCAACTGCGCTCTGATATCACGCGAAAATTCCAATACGGAATCCTGTTGTAGCAACTGATATTATTTATCTGGTACGGAAAATATCGAAATAAATACATTACAACCTTCACAAATAAAATACTGTGGAAAAATAATGCGTTGGAAACTGCGAAATACCAGCACACACATATAAAATATCACAGTTATTTTTGGACAAAAGTCCCCGGAAATACCCAACTTTGGAAAATCGGTGCAACAATTGAGGGTTTTATTATTATGCAGTAGTGAGAAATTATGAGTACAACTGGATGCCGAAATTTGGCAATCCTACAGAGAAAAAAATATTGGCAAAAATCTAGTGAGGAATTTTCCTCACCCCACAGGCAAACTCCCGACACGACTTGCCTTCAGAAATTCAGCCGTCTAACCCTCTGTGTCAGCCTCTGCACTGCTCTGCGTAGCTTGCTGGACATCTAGCCTTAGACTGGTCTCTGATGAAGTCCTTATGCCTTCTGCTATCTGGAAAGATGCTTCTCCGGCAGTCTGGGACTCCTTCCCAGCCTCTGGAATTGAATACGTCTCTCCCTCTCAGCCAATCAATCTTGCCTCTAGAGGTTGCTCTGCTGCCCTAGTGTCAGTCTCTCTGTGGATCTTCTTCCTCTCTGCAATTGCACTCGTTAGATCTGGAATGCCCTTCCAGCCTCACTATCTTTGCCCCTCTCTCACTGCTTCAATCTCTGGTTCTCTCTCTGACAACTGACTGCTGCTACTCAAGAAATCGATATGCTAAGGAAATCGAACTGCTCAAATGTCTTCTCCATCACCACATCGACCTTCTCTTATAATGCCATGTTGGAGCACCAATGACCAAGTTCAAACATAATCGATGGCTAGGATCATCTCTCGATTGATCTGTGTGAGTTTCTAGATGATTCTCGTTTTGACTTAATTAATACTGATTAATTAACGATATTCCCTATGTTTAGACTTAGGAAATATTTAAAAAATGGTTAATAATCTAATTAAGTCATTTCTAGGCGGAATTTGTAGAAACGATTTATGGGTTTTGGAGATCTCATGTATTTTAGCCTCTCCACAAAATTTCAAGGCTAGAACACATCCGATGCTACAAAAAACCAACAAAGGGGGGTATCCCTAGGTTAAGATTACTAGGACTTCAAGGAAATGAATTTCAAGGTGATATGAAGAGTAAATCTAGGAAAAATGCCTTTTTTTTCTTGAAAAATGTTTAGTGTATGAAAGATGATGGGAGAACTGGAGACTAGTGTCTTTGCATTGGGCATATGGGGTCAACCAGGTCTCCCTTGAGAAGGTAATGCATGGATACAAGGTGATGACTAGGGTAATGAGCGTATGGGGTCAACTAGGTCTCCCTTGAGAAGGTAATGAATGGATACAAGGTGATGACTAGGGTGACTCACTAACCTTAAAAGATCTTCCTATAGGGTAATGAATAGGGTTGTCTACTATCAACCTTAGCGGATCCTTCTATGACTTTCACAAGCTTTAAGACAACTTCAAAGGAAGGTTCCACACTAGAACTTTATTGAGGTTTACAAGATAGGATACATCCAAGGAAAAATATAAAGAGAATTCACCCTCACCACTAGATAAGCACATTTGCACTTAATACATCCAAAAAATAAATCCACGAAACTTCAAGAGACTGCTTACTCATGAAATCGTTGCTCACCCATAAATCCTAGCCATGAAACATCAATAAAATTGTAAAATTCATTTGCAAATGGTATTCTCAATAAGTGCACCTTAATCTTCCATCCACAACACCAATCCAAGACAAAAGTACTCCAACAAATTTCAGAAATTTTAGACTTGTTAAGGGATTTCTTCTCTTGATTATGTCGACTTGCTAAGGCAATGCTTCTTTTAATTATGTTGCAAATCTTTTTGAAGGGTTGGCTTAGTCCTTTATATCACAGGTGGGCTTGGTTAAAACATCATCCAAGGAGATTGCTACATATATATATGTATGTAATCACAAGTCGTTTTAGTGCAATTTTGGAGTAAACTTCACAACCCTTGTGCTTGTCGCAGTGGTTTGTTTTTTCGCACAATTGAGCTCCTACAATCCTCTACTTGACAACATGGAGTCTAAGAGGCATGGGCCAGAGAATGAGGCTTCTTTAATTGAATACGGGAACTGGAGAGGCCAGAAGCTTGGCCCTTGGCCTTTATTGCTCTTCCAACAATCACATTTTCAGAATAAATAACTCTTCCAAACTTCAAACCAAAATGGCAATCTTCTCCTAAACAATCCATAATACTATTTTGTTTTAAGTCCTTGCTCTCTTCTATGCATTCACATTGTTTTCTCCAGTTTTAGATTGAAAGCCCAAGGACCTTTGTGGAGTCAACACAACATGTTTTGAATGGTGCTCTATTCAATTTCCATCGTAGTTCCGAAGTATCCATGATAAAGTTAACCAAGAGAAATTGGTCAGCAATTAGAGGAATAAAACAATAGACAAAATTAATTACAAATGTTATGATGTCTTTGATTAGATAGGAGTGAATGAATTTACCAAACCATCTTCATGAAAACAACAAATTTATCATTTAAAATAATAATATCTAAGCTTTCCTTTGCAACATTCATTCCTTGGGTACCCATTAAGAGAGCCATGTTTGCTATACTGAGATTTACATTTTCAATATATTACAATTTCCTCAACACATTGCCAAAGAAAATCATGATCAAAACCTTGTAGACTAAACCCCCCAATACCGAATCCATTAATTGAATATGATAAGGCGTGGCATGGTCTCATCTTTGTGAAAAATCCTTAAACCCGGGAATTCCTACTGCAACATTGATGATATTTCTCCTACTTGTCAGATTTACATAACCAAATTATTTGCAGTTTCCTACGGCAAACATCGGAATACATACATTGCAGCCTACACCAATTAAATTATATGCCGAAACAAGAAACTGAACAATAGAGAAAGATACACACTAGTGACACAGTTGTTTTTGGACAAACGTCCCTGGAAAAACCCAATGCGGGAAAACCGGTGCAGTAGATCTGGGGGTTTTTATTTATTATTAAGATGAAGTATTTTTTAATACAACTATTGGATGCCTTCCCGACAATCTAGTTACAGAGAAAATCACTTAACAAAAGAAACTGGTGAGATTACCTCACTCTGCACTACAAGTCCCGGCTGATCCGATAGCCGAACTGTAAGATCCTTGGTTACTTCTGCGTTGCCCTTGCGTGGATCCTGCATTAGATCAACTGAGAATCGATCTACCTTCAGAAGCTTTTTCCATCTCTCCCGGCTCAGAAACGTTAGCTTCCTTAACAAACTTGGACTTCTGCGCTGGAAGCTACTGCGCTGCTCTGCGTGGGGCTTGCGTGAGCCCTTCCTGGCTCTGTCCCACCCTCTCTGCCCTCTGCGCTACCTCCTTTATGTGTCTCTCTGCCTCTCTGCTGAGTATCCTTGGCTCCAAAGAAGATCCTCCAGCCAAAACTCCCTCTGCCCCTCTCTGCAAGCTCACTTCGAATTTCTTTTCCGGCAGCTCCTCTGCTTCAGAAATTCGATCTTCTGAACTCTCTGTGTGTTTCCCCAATGACCCTCAAGCTTCCTTAAATAATCTTCTCGTTGACATTCAACGACCCAGATTAGAAGCTAATCAAAGGCTAAGATAATTTCTTGCTGATCCTCATCTTCTTCTAGAAGTTACACCCACAGTTATATTAATACCCAAAAATATTATAATTTCCTAAGTTTAGACTTAGAGATCCATTAAAAAAATGAATTATTTTAATAAAACTGTCTTCGGGTGGAATTTCCTAAAACGCTTTCTGGTTTCTTTGGAATACATGTGCACAAGCCTCCCTGCAAAATTTGAGACTTAGAGAACGTTTGATGCTACCATAAATCAACACTCCCTCTTAGCGAGGAATGTGCTCTAACAATGCCTCCCACTGGAACATCACCCTAACTTCATAACATCGTCCTCGACGATGCTGATGTCTGACATGCTGTCCACCAACCGCTGCGCAAATGTTGCATTTATACTGCTGCTGACCCTGCCACTGTCAATACTACATCCGCATTGCAACTCCCTCTGAATTTCTGCATCCATGTTGTTGTTGGCACTGCCACTGCCAACTGCCCTTGCACTGCAAACTGCTACTGCATCAGTAACGGAAAAAAACATCCCAAATTACTAAAAACGTTTTCAGCATAGACGCATCTTGATGCTGAAGATATGACTGCCGCTAGTCCCACGCAATCCCTTTGAAGCCACTGCGTTGCTACTACTTACTGCACTATGCCTCACTCCATTGTTGCAACTCTGCACTACACTGCTCAGACTTGGCGTTCTAGCCAATGCATCTGTCACTCCAACACTCCTTTGCATCATTTGAATCTTCGTCCATCCTGCGACTACTGATTTGGGCTCCCATAGCAAGGTATTGATTCGAGAGGTGGACTCCTCAAGGACCCTACCCATCTGTAGCTCTTTTGAACTACAACTCCAAATCAGCCCACTTCCCTCCTGGAGGTATCTCAACTATCATGGCGAACTCTTATTCCTCGCTTTTCACAGGTGCAGCTTTCAGATCGTGCTTCTCATCTTTGTCCTTCTTCCTGTGAGGACACTGCGTTGCGTAGTCAGCCATGTCACCACACCTGAAGCATTTGATCTTTGAGGCATCCTTCTTCTGCCTTCGCTGATCTTGCTGCCCCTACGATGCAAGGGTTGCATTCTCATCCTCCTCCTTGGGCTTCGACCCACTGTTGCTTCTGTCAAGCTTACACTTGACCAAGTCTCTCCTCAGCTCCTCTTGCTTGAGAGTTGCCCACATCTCATCCCAATTTGGCAAAGCTGCCCTGCCCAGGATGATCTGGACAAAGACTTGCCACTCTTCTGAGACTGAATTGAGGGCCATTCTAACCAACTTAGAATCTTGAGTTGTAGACCCCACAACTTATAACTCATCTTGGGTCTCCTGAAGCTTCGTGAGGAATGGATCTACACGCTCCCCATTCTGCATCTGTGGAGATCTTAGTTTCTGCTCTAAGTACATCTTTCGCTGCTTGGAAGATTCCTGATACAGTGTAGACAACGATCCCACATCTCCTTAGCAGTCCCTTTGCTATCGATGTGATAGACTACATGATCCTTCACTCCGTTGAGGATCATTCTTTTTGCCTTCGCCATTTCTGCTCGGTACTTCTTCATCAGATCCTCATCTGCAGGCACAACCACCACGCTATCGACATAGGTCTTGAGAGAATGCTCATCTAGAAGGAATGACATCCTTGCCTTCCAGATGATGTAGTTGGATGCTCCATCCAACTTGTCCTGATCTTTCAACCCATTGGTTGTCATCTCTGCCACGAAAATGTCGAATTGCTCCTCTTTGCTCTTACTGTTGTTGCTCAGCCAATCAGAAAACAAACTTCTTGGCAGGAAGTCTATTGAGAAAAAATTCCCTCACTATGCTTCTCTTCTCTCTTTTGACGTCTTTCTGCCCAACAAAATGACTTGCAGAAAAACTACATCCAACCAGCTCTTCCTCACGTTGAGGCTCGGTGTTGCTCCCTCTGTCATGACAAAATTTTGAACTGGAAGCCCTTCCTCTATCGACTCACTCAGAGAGAGACTGCCTCGAAATTTTTTCCCTCCCGAATTGGACAACGCAATCCCTCTGGGGATTCGAATTGCTGTCTCCTGCAGCTATTTCAATCTCCTATACAGGATGAAAGGAACCAGAGATGAACTACAAGGGATTGGCCATGGTCCGACCTGTTGTCGCGCAAATTGACACGACAACGCTCAGACCGGGGGCTGTCACCCTGATCCCCGATCCCTCCGTTTAAGCCTGTCTCCCGCG
>APFE030123080.1:3314-15023 GCA_000404065.3 Pinus taeda | reverse complement strand
AATCATAAATGCATCTACTATACTTAAGCATAACTCAGTAATGCATGAAAGCTACATTGAACAATATGCTCAAGATATAGACTTTAAAGATGTATATGTAGCTTTAAGCAATGGAAAAAAGGTAGAAGAATTAGACTACTATGTTAAGGACCAACTCTTGTATCATTTGGGAAAGTTACGCATTCCACGAACTGAAAGAGTCACCATAATTAGGGAAGCACATACTTCTCTGATATCAGGTTATTTTGGTGTAAGTAAAACAATTGCACAGCTGCAAAGATAGTACTATTGGCCAAAAAAGCATGAAACAGATTCTAGATATGTTAGGGGATGTACCATGTGTGCTAAAAGTAAGCCTAGCAATAAAAAACTAGGTTTGTACACTCCACTTCCAGTTCCTTCCCATCCTTGGGAAAGTGTTTCCATGGACTTCGTTGGGGGATTGCCAAAATCTAGAAAGGGACATGACTATTTATATGTTATTATGGACAGGTTCAGCAAAATGTGTATTTTAATACCTTGTAATAAGCAAATTATATCTGAACTAACAACGAAATTGTTCTTTTAGCATGTCTAGGTGCATTTTGGGTTACCCACTTCCATAGTATCTGATCGAGACTCCCGATTTGTTGGGAAGTTTTGGTCAAGTCTGTGGGAATTGATGGACACTAGACTGAAGAAAAGCATAGCCTTTCATCCATAGACAGATCACCAAATAGAGGTAGTCAACAAGACAGTGATCCAGTTGCTCAGAGGTTATTGCAGCAAGCATCCCAAGCTTTGGGATGAACATTTATGTTATGTGCAACATGCTTACAACCGTGCTAAACATTCTTCTACACAGAGATCTCCTGTTGAGACCTGTTTTGGTTTCATACCAAGGTCTCCCTTGGATTTTGTCTTTGAAAAGACATAGAAGTTGCTGGACACAATGATGTGGACAAAGCAACTAGGTTCATTGAACAGATCCAAGAAATTCACCAGGCAGTGCAGGAACAACTGGAAAAGAGCCAAGCCAAATACAAGGCAAGGCATGATAAACATCGGGTGGAGCACAACTTCCAAGTTGGTGATCAAGTCTGGCTACATATCAACAAGGACAGAATGCAAGGTGAATGAAATAAGCTGAAGCCAATAAGGTATGGGCCTTTTAAGGTACTTGAGAAAATTGGTGAGAATGCTTTCCGCCTTGATCTTCCAACATACGTGCACATCTATTCAGTAGTAAATGCAGAAAATTTAAGACTGTTTGAACCTTCATTAATTGAAGATCCTGAAGAGAAAAGTCAATTTCCTTCCATTGATGATCTGTTGCTTGAATACCTCAATGAGCTACAGGAAGATCCAGTTTTGGACAGGAAGGTGAGGACTACACGCAGAGGGGATGTGGAGTACCTTAGAATTGGAATCAAAGGTTCAAAAACCCAGCAATGCAAAATGGATAGAGATTGGGCAAGTGAGGCAGTTGTATCCTCACTTAAGCGATGCTTGAAAACCAACTTTTGGTGGTCCAAAAGCCTTTTCAGTGGGAAGGTGTGATCCAAATAGATCCAAGAACACTCTCTAAGTCTTCAAAATCTCTTAAAAACATGCCAAAGATGAAAACAATCACACATGAAGAACCCTTAGAATGGCAGAAAAACACTATCAGGAGGCCCAAAACATGTGAAAACAGTTAAAAATAGAGTATTGGAGGCAGAACAGTGAAATACACAGTAGCTGTCAAATCTGGGCGATCAACGGTCCAGATTTGAACGACGGATCGCAATCGATAGAGGCTATACCAATGTTGCGATAGCGATTGGTGGGGTCAAGGGGACCGTTGATCAAGCGCGTAGATCAACGGCCAATGTTGCATCGCAGGAACGCTATTGGAAAATTACAAAGAGCGCTTGCAATGGCCCGGGGCATGAGTGATATGCGATTGCGATTAATCGCATCGTGACATCGCAATTGAAGAAACATTACAAAGTGGGCATATACACATACACATCTGCGATCTAATGAACTGGACTCGACGGTTATATAAATATTATTTCATAAGATTTGAGGTCTGTGGAAAAGGCATTTTTAATGTATTTTTCGTATTTCATTTATTAAACGAAATACAAGGGATGCAGCGCCGATGTGATAAGTCAGACCTGAAGGGTTCCTTAAAGCTATTATATATTATTTTAGATTCGCCATAAGCCATTTTACATTGTTTTCATGATTTTTAATGTATTTCCAAAATACAAAGGGACGAGCCAATTCGACATGCGATGGCGACTTACAGGCGGATCTGATAGGAGAATAGGGTGGATTTAAGGACTTCTGAAGTCCGATACATAGTGTTTTGGCGGATTTTCTTCGTTTCGAATACATTTCTTTGTGTTAACAGGGAGCAGTTGTTTTAAGGGTTCCAGAGGCCCAAGGCACTCTTATGTTGCAGAATAGGTGGGCACCTCCCCTTTATGCATTATGCAATGACTGTGTAACGCTGGAAGAGGGATTTGAGTGGACAGAGGCTGGGAGACAGAAAGCCGAGAAGCCGAAATGAACAGGAAACGCAGTTTTGGATTTAAAGCCACAGACAGAGAGCAAACAGAGGAAGCAGTATTGAAGGCAGTTCCGAGACAGAGCTAAGACAGAGACAAAGAGTGATTTAGAGAGTCTGTGTACTCATAGAAAGCTTGAGAGGTTTAAGAAAACTCTTACTGTTATATATGCTGTGTATTGAGTCTCAAAATAAGCTCATATTGTTGTAAAAACTCTACTTGAAGACATAATAGAGAGGCCACCACTGAAGGCTGGACCAGGAGATGTAGTCTAGGAGTATTGGGTGAACTCCTCATTAAATTTGTTGTGTTATGTGTTGTCTATTATGTTTTTTGCTTACTGCTTCATTGTCTGTGTATTTCACAATCTGATGAATCCATTTCATAAAATAACATAAGCAAATCCATGCACATGAGTCTGTAATACCTTATTATTTGTCTTAGATCTCATTTTCAGATCAATGCATGCCAAAACTAGCAAGGAAATCATACATGCAATTCAGTACCTACAAGCAAAACCCATTGTAGCTGTTGATCCTGTTGTCCTCTGGTGCTTTCCTGCTTTTTCATTTCCTCCTTTCTCCAAATTCTAGATATGCCACACTCCTCCAAGAGTACTCCAAGAAACTCTAACTTTCCAAGAGTATCATAGAGAGAGAATAGAAGAGAGAGCTCCAAGATGAAACTGACAAAAGGTTACACTGACAAAAGTTGTGTATAGATCCTTAGATGACGTTTTATTAATGAGGCCTATATTTCTTCATTTTCCATTATTTTTCCTTCATTTTCCTCCTCACATGCAACTTGTGACCTTTCACTATCCTTTTCTCCTATTTTCCATTATTTTCATAAATAAAATGCCAATAAATGCCTCATGCCTTTCCAAATCCTTTTCCATTACCTTTGCCAATTTCCATAGCCATTAATTAATTACAAGTGATCCCTATCACTATGTTTTTTCCCAACATTCAACTTGGAAAATGTATCCCATGACTTTGGTTATTATTTTTCCTTTATTAACTTTATTACATGGATTTTTAACCCGAGGTTGTTACACTTGGAAATAAATGTGAAAGTATATGGCTAGAAATGTAAATAATTTAGGTGTTTTGAATACAATACAAGTTCTTGATATATATGAAAAGAAACAAATATTCTCATTGTGGAAGAAAATAGAGTAAAAATAGAGTATGGAAAGGAATATTATACTACAGATCTCGTATGCCACAAGGGGGTCCTCCAAGTGAAGGATGAGATTTAAAAACACACAGGACTTTACCATTATATTTTATTCTTTCATTGACAATATCTATTCCTTGCTTGTCAACGAGACTAGTTATAGTTTCCTTTTGACAATAATTGTCTGAGAAAGACATTGCTACAAATCTGAAGTGATAAGTGATGATCATGTGTCCTATTACATTTAAATTTTTAATTTTAATGATCCGTTGATGGCTCATTGTATCATATGAAGATATATCAGACACATCATCACTTGTTTACACTAATTCGTAGCTTCTTGAAGATGACCACGCTTGCTTGAAGTTTTTCTGCTGCCAAGTAGTAGTTCTGATTTATTCAGCCTCTGTTCGATATGCCACACGATAGTTGACCAAGAGTTTGAACATACTATTATGTTTATCAAATGATCTTTGTATTGTGCCAAATGTGTAGAAAACCATGCTAGAGCATTTTGACACTTGCTCATGTGCTTGAGTTTGCCTATATAATTTGGAAACCAATCAAACCTTGGATGTTGCTAGAAATTGTCACCAAAGCTACATAATTTGTTAGTTTTTGTAGTTTTTGCAAATCAACTCAATTTTATAAAGAAAAACATAAAGAACCATAGAGATATTGGATTTTTTACCTTTTTATGCTTTTTTCGCTTAGATGGTCATTTTTCATGTAAAATATGGTAAGAGGATATGAGAACAAGGAAATTATGAGGGTTTCTACAAAGGATGAGGGAAAGACTATAGTAGAAATCTATCAAAAAGGTATTATTTATTCGGCCCAAAAATAACCTCATGATAACTACTTGTAGACTTCCCTTGTTGTCTACATTGTTCATTATACTTATTAAGGAACAAATATAATCCAAAGGGATTTGTTTTTGAGCTCCATTGAAACTAGATGCTTTATCATCTTCTTGTAAACTTTGGCCATCACTTACTCCTTCACATAATTGTAAATACCTATTAAAAGTGAAACCATAACCAATTGACATCATATGGGTTGAGAAAAAACCTTCTAGGTCAAAATTGTTATAGTTGGGCTTATTTCATTTTTAAAGCATCAAAATATGAACTAGTATTAGTTAGTTGAGAGACGATTCTTATCCTTATGTCTTCAACATTGAAAGGCATTGAAATAAATTCTCTTTTCCTTTTTTTATAAGAAATGATTCCAAGGTTTGTATTATATGCAAAGATCTACGACAAAAAAAATATTGCAAATAAAATATGGAAGGAGTAAAGGATTTTCTTCAAACCCAAATGATCTAATACAAGCGAATCCTCTCGGTATTCAAATATTACTTCACCAAGTAGAAATTTTTGGGTCTATTTGAGAGAACTTGTCTATTGTAGAACCAATAATAGTTTTTGAGAATTTGTAGCAAAGGCATTATGAAATTGATGTTGGAAACTTGAATATACTGAGGGGGTGAATCGGTATAGTGCATTCATGAACATCAGATTTATCTAAACTATTCAATGTTTTTACTTTTCCTTTTAATATTTATCTAACCTATTAAATGACTAGCAAAAAATCATATGAGTAGTGTCTTTAATGTAAACAAAATTTAAATCATAGCATAAGATACACACATAAAATAAACACATGTGGACACCGTATATAAGTGGAAATCCATAAAGTGAAAAACCATTCCTTTGTTGTTGTTGTGATGTAAAGGAAAGATCCTAGTTCCTTTATTACATAAGCTTTTGGAGCCTCCAAACTCTTCTATTTTGAAAGCTACAACTTGTTGGGAAGCTCCTACTCCCTCTTTTACATAAATTTTCTACAAGATTCTACCTATAGGAGGCTCCTACCTCAAATTTATTTTGCAAGCTACTGCTTGCTCGGAAGCTCCTACTCCCTATTCAACATGCTCCAACTTGCTCTTTTTCAGGCTACTACTTGAAAGGAGACAACAATCCCCTTGTAAAAAAGGTTATAACATGTTGGATTACCTTATCTTTAACTCTACACAACTCCATCTCTTTGTCTCTTCCTTCTCTTCCTCAAATCTACTTCACACCAGCTCCTCTTTTTATTTCTCTTTGTGCCATGTAACTCACAAAAACCCTTTCATCTCTCTCACACTTTTTAACCTTATAGCCTTCCCAAATCACATATTTTTATAAACATAACTTGTTGACAATTAATTTTCTGTGCAAAAAATTGAAATGAACAACTTGCCTCTTTATATTCTAGGACTGTCTCTTTGTGGTCCACCTCTTCGTTTCCAAGTTCTCTCAAATTTTGAATATCAAAACAAGATTAATCCTCCACCAAATATTATTTCAAAGACTAACATCATCCAACTAGAATGATAACATAAGTGAAAATAATTCCCAGAGTGTAACTTCATTTGGAAAATATAAAAATTTTTGTATCACTTAATTAGCCTTACAGATCAATAGGAGCCTTACACATCTCAAAATATGCAAGAATTTTACATCACAACATCTTTGTGCACATATACCATTAATAAGAATCACATACTCAACATCATACTAAATACCTTCGAATACCAATATCTGAGGTCCTTTCTCTTTTTTGCATCACTCATTGGACTAATAGTACTTAGTTTAGCTACATGTGCAAATGTTTCTGCATAATGTTGGTATGAAAATTTCAAGGATGTATGCAATTGATATGGATTTAAATAGGAAGACAATAAAGTACATAAATAAACACAAATACAGAGATGCAGTAGAAATAATACTTCATTTCATTAATGGAGAATACTGAAATATGCTTACAAATAGAAATGGAAACAAACTAGCTCGGGCAATGTTAGCTTATCTCTGAGAAGATATGTGGAATCTACATGCCTCTGAACTACCTTACAATGAGGCTCAAGGGCATTTTTATTATTGAACAATAAGAGCAAACCCTAAACAACCAAAACCCTAACCCGAGGAGATGTAACACCAAGAGTTTATGGGCCCCGTTGGGGTGAGTTAGACATCCAACTTCTCGGGGTCACGACTTGGTCATATTATCTCCATTTGACGCGCATGATAACTTGTTGGAAATATCTCTCTGAGGACTACGACGGAAAAGATGATTTTAGACAGTTCCAAAAAAATGTCGTTTAGGACCTCAAAACGGCTCTGGAAGTTTAGGACCTAAAAAACTGCTACAAATAGTAAACTATACTACAATTAAGGAAACTGATAAACTGAAAGAAACAATGGTGGGGGTCCAAGTGGAATTGGTGGGTGGCCACCAATATCCACCTAGATCATTCCTTCCCCCTTAGAAAGAAATGGTCCCTGATGCATTGATGAGATGAGGAAACTTCTGCTGAACTTGGTCCCTAATGAGCCACTTGCCCTGGTGAAGGAGTTGGCTTGATTTGAAAAATCGATACAGTTGGATATTCTACTGGCGAGTGTGGTTGACCTGCATGTCCATGATCTGATTAGTTATAGCTTGTTCCATGCAATTCAGATTTAACTCTATTTGTTTTGCAATGTCAGATGTGTCTAGTAATGGTGGAAAGTATGGTCGAAGGCGGTCCACATTGAACATTTGGTGCAGGCCAAGGAATGGGGGAATTTTGAACTCAAATGTATTGTCCCCCATAGCTTTGGTAATGGTGTAAGGACCATATCGGAGTGGTCTGAGTTTCTAATAGGCTCTGGTAAGGTGTTCATTTTGCAAAAGCAACCAGACTTTGTCGCCCACCTAAAAATTATGTGGCACCCAATGTTGATCATTTCGCATCTTGTACTTGGCATTTGATTTCTCCTGAATGTCGTGGACCTACTGGCAGATATGTTGGATGTGCTCAATGAAGATGTTTTCCTTATTTGCTTCAATCTGGACATGAGCCGAATCTGCATGAGTAGCTGCAAATGGCATGGCCACATCAATGGGACATAGCAACTAGAATCCCAAGCCCACCTGAAAAGGGTTGTGGCCAATCAAGCTATGGAGAGCCCAGTTATAGCTGTGCTAAACATAGGGGAGTCTCTCATCCCATGTGCGTGGATGCCTTAAGTTTTACATGCATAGAATATGTACGATCATCTTGTTGACAACCTCTGTCTGGCCATTATTTTGGGGATGGAAGGTTGTGGACTTAGTGAGTTTGGTGTCCAACATCGACTAGAGACTAGACCAAAATGTACTGAGGAACCTTCTATCTCGATCTGATATGATAGACTGTGGGATCCCAAAGTGTACCCACACTTGTTGAAAGAAGAGTTTAACAGTGGCTTCTACTGTGATATTCTTCTTGCAAGCTGCCATAATGGCCATCTTCGAGAACCTGTCGACGACCACAAAAACACAGTCATTTCCATGCTTAGTAGAAGGAAGGCCCGACATGTAACTCATGGAGATGGATTCCCAAGGTCGACTAGGGGTAGGCAGCGAGGTATATAGGTATTGCTTCTTGATGGTCGGTTTGGCAATAGCACAGGTAGTGCAGGATCTAATGTACTTTCTGACATCCTATCAAAGATTCGGCCAGTAGAAATACTTCTGCAGTACTGCCACCATTTTCTCAACCCGAAATGCCCAGCAGCCCAACTGTAGTGTGCTTCCCAAATCATCTTGGCACGCTCACTTGAAGGAACACAAAGGTGATCCAGGTGGCATAACCAGGCATCCTGGAGGTGAAAATCTAGAACATGCTAACCCTCCAAGAGTTTTTGGTATGTGTGGCTAAATTCTGGGTCACTTTCGTAGAGAAGTGACAAACCAAAAGTCTCATGCCCACAAGAGTTGAGCACGGTGGTTAATGCCATGATCGGTGATCAACTGAGGCAATATGTAACATTATTGGTGCTGCCCTTCTTATACATGATATTCAAATGAAATTTTTGTAGGTATTTTGACCACTTATGATGGTGATCATTCCGCAACTTCCCTTGGGTCTATATGAACTGCAGGGGCCAGTGGTTTGTGTGGATGACCGTTTCCTTCCCCAAAATGTAATGCTTACATTATCGGCAAGCCTGCACAATGGAATACATCTCTTTGTCATAAGTGGGATACTTTCGAAATGTTTCTGAAAGTGTCTCACTATGATATGCCACTAGATGGCTGTGTTGAGTGAGGACTACCCTAATAGCATAGTCAGAGGCATATGTCTCGATCTCAAATGGTTTTTGCAAGTCTGGTAATGCGAGCACTAGTGCTGAGTAGAGGTAATGTTTCAACTCTGTGAATGCCTTTTGTTGAGGTTCAGACAAAAAGAATTTTTCTTTCGCTCCTCCCTTGGTGACTTGACTCAAGGACCAAGTGATATGAGAAAATCCCAACTCGAACCTGCGGTAGAAGTTGGCGAGACCCAGAAAGCTGCAGAGCTCTATCAGAGTGGTTGGAGATGGTCAATCTCGAATGAATTAGATCTCAGATGGATCCACATGCACCCCCTGTTCATCAGTAATGTATCCCAGATACTGAACCTGGGTCATGCCAAAAGTGAATTTATCCAAATTGGCACATAACTTGTGTTGCCGCAGTGTTTGGAGAACCTTTCGGATGTGGTGGAGGCAGTCTTCCCAACACTGGCTAAAGATCAGGATGTCATCCAAGTATACCACTACAAATGAGTTGGTGAATGGACGCAAGATGTCATCCATTAGCCTCATGAAGGTTATAGGAGCATTCGTCAACCCAAAAGGCATAACCAACCATTCGAAAAGGCCCTCCTTGGCTTTGAAGGTAGCCTTCCACACATTGGAGGGTTTGATTAGTACCTAGAAATATCCTGACTTCAAATCAATCTTGCTGAAATATTTTTCCCCCTTCAGTTGATCCAGAAGGTCATCAATCTGTGGGATCGGGTACCTATTCCGGATAGTGATCTTGTTCAGCGCACGATATTCAATACAGAGTCTCCAAGTCCCGTCCTTCTTCTGTACCAACACGATCAGGCTCCCACATGGTGATGAACTCGGTCGAATGTGACCTTTCTGCAGCAACTCCTAAATCTGCTTCTTGATTTTATCGTTCTCTAGAATAGAGTGCCGATAGATTAGTCCATTGAGCATCGATGCAACTAGGTTTAGGTCGATGGAGTGCTTGACCTGATAGTGCAGAGGAACCCCTGCGGGGGAGGTGAAGATGTCCTCATACTCCTCCACGACCTTGTCCATCTGTAGTTGTCATGCAGAGGCGACCTGTCTGGTGGTCATGGCCACCATCTTCTTATTTCCTTGAGTCCGTATCATCAGAAAAACAAATTTCCCTGTTTTGGAAATGAGCTTACTACATTGTTTTGCAGTAACCAAAGAGATGGTGGTAGGCGGTGCTACCTTCGGTATCCTGTACAACTTATTTCCCAAAGTAACAATCACAGCACGAGGCCTTGATTCATACACAACATGTCTCTTCCACAAGTATGGTTGGCCTAATAATACATTGCAAACATCAAGGGGAGAAATGTCACACAAAACCTCATCCGTGAAGGGCTTGATGTTGTATGGAAGGCGACACTACTGGCTCACGCAAAGATCATGTCCTTGGTGAAGCCACCCGATGATGTATGGTTGTGGATGTGTTGTGGTCAGTAAGCCCAGCTGCTTCACGACCTCTACCGCAGGTTCTTTTGGATCTTGTTGTCGATAATGAACTATAGCAGGGAGCCCTTTACCCACATCTGGGAGTGGAAGAGGCACTCCTCCTCCTCTGGATCTTCAGGTTCCTCCTTCTGGATCTTTGTGGTGGCAATGGTGGCGTTGGGCTCTGCATCAATAATCTGCTTCCCTTTGTCATTCCCCTTGTCGAGTTCTGACTCAGAGTCAGAACATGCATCTAATTCTAAATCCTTTAGCTCGGTCACCAGTAACTACTTGGCCTGACACTCACTTATGTTGTGAGTGGAGCTCTTATGAAACTCACACCACTTTCCCATGTCCTTTTTCGGCTTCACAACGCTTTTATTTACTTGTGGCTTTGGCGGGTTGTCTTGGGCTGCCCCGCCTTGGCTTTGTCCTTTGGCGGTTTGGGGGCACCTTTCGCCTGCTTCAGATTCGCAGATCCAAAGTCTTGCTTCTTCTGTTTAAACATTTTCTCAATCTTGACGGCATATCAGTATGTCGTGTCGAGCGAGGAGATGTTCAAGAATTCTATTTCGTCCTAGATGTACTTGTGCAAGCAGCCATGGTATTTGAGTACCAAATGCTACTATGAATCCTTGATTGTTGGCATTACGTTTCTAGTATGGTTATATGTTACAGATGTTGTACTTGATGGCAACAGCCATGGCATGGCTCTCAATATGATGAGAATTAAGAAGTACACAGGAGAACAGTTCAGAAGATGCGTACCCGCAGGTACACTGTGCAGGGACCGCGTCCAGACACGGGTTACCCATTCATGAGGTGCGTACCCCTAGTGCACACACTTCAAGACAGTAAAGCACGCACATGTGGGGTTCCTTATGTTTAACCCTTGGTATTTAGCCGACGGTATTGTTTTATTATGGTTTTGGCCCGTGGTATTGTTTTATATTATTATTATTATTGAGCCCCATGATCCATGATTTGAGGAAGAGCTTGCCTATATAAAGCAAAGGAGATCATTTGGCTTGGGTATGTTTTTGGATTGAATATCTTAAGATCTGAAATATTGGGTTATTGTTTCAAAAGCTCGATCTATATGAAAGTGAAGTGGAAAGCGAATCTGTGAAGGGTGATCTCTCGAGCGCTGCAGCGGCGGAAGTGCAGAGGTGCCACAGAAGGCGCAATGTGGAGACGCCACAGAGGCACCACAAAAGGTGCAGTGCGAAGACGCCAACAAGGCGCCACAGAAGGCGCAGTGCGGAGACGCCACAGAGGCGCCACAAAAGGCGCAGTGCAGAGGCGCCACAGAAGGCGCAGTGCGAAGACCCCACAAAGGCGCCACAGAAGGCGCAGTGCGGAGACGCCACAGAGGCACCACAGAAGGCGCAGTGCGGAGGCGCCACAGAAGGCGCAGTGCG
>APFE030123071.1:183319-242886 GCA_000404065.3 Pinus taeda | reverse complement strand
CCTGGAGCTTAAAAATTACTATTAGTAATTTATAAAAATTAATAAAATTAATAGTTGATTTTTATTTTATTTTTTACTCTAACCAAGCTAAAATGTTTACCATACATTAATTTACAACATCCATTTTTACTCCCCGAGAGGGATCAAATATTTTTTCACTCTATGCTAGTTTGCATATCATGATATTTGATACCTCTCAGGGGTTAGTAGATCCAGAGTAAAGATGGATCTATGCTGGTTTAATTCCTCATTTAAATAGCCTACATTACAGGTGAATACCATGGGTCAATACCATGTGCCATTTTTTTTTATTAATACTAATATTAGGGTTAATAATGTTCTTTTGCATGATATTAATAATAATCTAGCCCATGGTATTTGTCCCATAGTATTTTTCCCATAGGTTTCACCTAAATATAACACATTTTTTGAGTGTTCTTAAATACAAGGTGACTTATGGAGTAAATATAAAAAAATGTTTTATTTGTTTACCATACCTCTCATTTATTTATATTTTTATTAATTTACCATACCTCTTTTACAAATTTGGTATTTGGCACATAGGATTCACTTAAATAAAACATCTTTTTTTAGCCTTCATAAATAGAACTAGGGTTATGGACTAAATATAAAAAGAGGTTTTATTTATTTATCATACGTCTCATTTATTTATATTCTTATTTATTTACCATACCTTTTGAGTAAGTATAAAAAGACGTTTTATTTATTTACCATACCTCCACTTTACTTGTATTTTTATTTGTTTACACCCTTGCATGTATATAAGGTGACTTATGGAGTAAATATAAAAAATGTTTTATTTATTTACCATACCTCTCATATATTTATATTTTTATTAATTTACCATACCTCTTTTATAAATATGGTATTTGGCTCATAGGATTCACTTAAATAAAACATATTCTTGAAAATTAGGGTGAATGGAAGGTTGTAACTCCTAATTTAAACGGCTAAATTTACCTTTTTTACCCTCTCCCTTAAAATAAGGTGGGCTATTTGAGGTGATTTTTAAAAATGTACTATGATACAAAATACTCACTCACTAAAAATTTAAAACCCCTTAATTTCGCCAAAGGGCGAACATTCGCCCCTAAAATTTTCCATGATTATTAGGACAACCATACTTGTGGAAGCGACATACTGTGTATGAATCAAGGCCCCGTGCTGTTATTATTACATTGGGAAATAAGTTGTACATGATACCAGAGGTAGCACCGCCTACCGCCATCTCTTTGATTACTGCAAAACAATGCAGTAAGCTCATTTCCAAATCTGGGAAATTTGTTTTCTTGATGATACGCCCTCAAGGAAAGAAGAAGATGGTGGCCACAGCCTCCAGATAGGGCCCCTCCGCACGACAACTATAGATGGACAAGGTCATGGAGGAGTAAGAGGACAACTTCACCTCCCCCACAGGGATTCCTCTGTACTATCAGGTTAAGCACTCCATCAATCTGTCCCGATGTGCACCGGTACCCAATGGACCAATTTATCGGTGCTCCATTCTGGAGAACGATGAAATCAAGAGGTAGATTCAAGAGCTCCTGTAGAAAGGTCACATCTGTCTGAGTTCATCGCCTTGTGGGAGCCCGATCGTGTTGGTACAGAAGAAGGATGGGACTTGTAGACTTTGTATTGACTATCGGGCGCTGAACAAGATCACTGTCCGTAATAGGTACCCGATCCCGCGGATTGATGACCTCCTGGACCAACTAAAGGGGGAAAAATATTTTAGCAAGATCAATCTAAAGTTAGGATATCACTAGGTACCAATCGAACCCTCTGATGTGTGGAAGACTGCCTTCAAAGCCAAGGAGGGCCTTTTCGAATGGTTGGTTATACCTTTCGGATTGACGAATGCTTCTACAACCTTCATGTGGCTAATGGATGACATCTTGCGGCCATTCACCAACCCATTTGTAGTGGTATACTTGGATGACATTCTGATCTTCATCTAGAGTTGGGAAGAGCACCTCCACCACATCCGACAGGTTCTTCAAACACTGTGGCAACACAAGCTATGTGCCAATTTGGAGAAATGCACTTTTTGCATGACCCAGGTTCAATATTTGGGATACGTTATTGATGAGCAGGGGGTGCATGTGGATCCAGCTAAGATCCAAGTCATTCGGGATTGGCCATCTCCAACCACTCTGCCAGAGCTCTGCAACTTTCTAGGTCTTGCCAACTTCTACCGTAGGTTCATGTTGGGGTTTTCTCATATCACTTGGCCCTTGAGTCAAGTCACCAAGGGAGGAGTGAAAGCAAAATTATTTTGGTCTGAATCTCAATAGAAGGCATTCATAGAGTTGAAAAATTGCCTCTGCACGGCACCAATGCTTGCGTTACCAGATTTACAACAACCATTTGAGGTCGAGACATATGCCTCTAACTATGCTATTGGGGCAATCCTTACTCAACATGGGCATCCAGTGGCATATCACAGTGAAACACTTTCAGAAACAGTCCGGAAGTATCCCACTTATGATAAAGAGATGTATTACCCATTGTGCAGGCCTGCTGACAATGGAAGCATTACATTTTGGGGAAGGAAATGGTCATACACCAGACCACCGACCCCCTGCAAGTTCAAACAGACCAAGGGAAATTGCAGAATGAACGCCATCAAGAAGTGGTCTACATACCTGCTAAAACAGTTCCACTTGAATATCAAGTAATAAGAAACGGGCAACACCAATAATGTTTGCAAATGTCAGTTCGACCACCGATTCATGGCGTTACGTCGTGCTCAACTCTGTGGGAACGAGACTTCTGATTGGCCACTTCTCTACAAAAGTGACCCAGAATTCGGCCACACATACTAGACACTCTTGGAGGGTTAGCATGTTCCAGATTTTCACCTCCAGGATGCCCTGTTATGCCACCTGGGTCACCTTTGTGTTCCTTCAAGCGAGCATTCCAAGATGATTTGGGAAGCACACTACAATTAGGCTGTTGGGCATTTCAGAGTCGAGAAAATAGTGGCAGTACTGCAAAAGTATTTCTATTGGCCGAATCTTCGATAGGATGTTGGGAAGTACATCAGATCATGTACCACCTATGCCATTGCCAAACCGACCATCAAGAAGCAAGGCCTCTATGCCCCGCTGCCTACCCCTAGTCGACCTTGGGAATCCATCTCCGTGGATTACATGTCAGGCCTTCCTTCCACTAAGCATGGAAATGACTGTGTTTTTGTGGTCATCGACAGGTTCTCTAAGATGGCCATTATGGCGACCTGCAAGAAGAATATCACAACATAAGCCACTTCTAAACTCTTCTTTGAATGAGTGTGGGTGCACTTTGGGATCCCACAGTCTATCATCTCAGATCGGGACAGTCGGTTCCTTAGTACATTTTGGTCCAATCTCTAGTCAATGTTGGACACCAAACTCACTAAGTCCACAGCCTTCCATCCTCAAATTGATGGCCAGAGAGAGGTTGTCAATAGGATGATTGTGCACATTCTGCGCATGTACAACTCAAATCATCCACGCACATGGGACGAGAGCCTCCCCTATGTTTAGCACAGCTACAACCGAGCTCTTCACAGCTCGATTGGCCACAACCCTTTTCAGGTGGGTTTGGGATTCCAGCCACTATGCCCCATTGATGTGGCCATGCCACCTGCAGCTACTCACATAGATTCGGCTCATGTCCAGTCCGAAACAGACAAGGCAACCAGCTTCATTGAGCACATCCAACATATTCGCCAGTAGGTCCATGACATTCTGGAGAAATCAAATGCCAAGTACAAGTAGCGACATGATCAACATCGGGTGCCACACAAGTTTTAGGTGGGTGACAAAGTCTGGTTGCATTTGTAAAGGAACGCCTTTCTGGAGCCTATCGAAAACTGAGACCACTCCGATGTGGTCCTTACACCATTACTAAGGCTGTGGGAGACAATGCATTTAAGCTCAACATTCCCCCATTCCTTGGTCTGCACCCAATTTCAATGTGGATTGCCTTCGGCCATACTTTCCACCGTTACTAGACACATCCGACATTGCAGAATAGATCACACCCACATAATTAAATCGAGATTGCATGGAACAAGATGCAACTGATCAGATCATGGACACACAGATCAAGAACACTAGCCAACAGAATATCCAACTGTATCGAGTTGTCAAAGCAGGCCAACTCCTTCACCAGGGCAAGTGGCTAACCAGGGACCAAGTTCAGCAAAACTTTCCTCATCTCATGGAGGAACTCAACACAATGGGGATCATTGCTTCCTAAGGGGGGAGGAATGATCCAAGCGGATCTTGGTGGCCACCTGCCAAGTCCACCTAGACCCCCACCATTGTTTCTCTCAGCATTTTCAGTTTCCTTAATTGTAGCACGACTTACTATTTTTAGCAGTTTTTCGGGTCCTGAACTTCTGAAGCTGTTTTGAGGCCCTAAACGACGTTTTTTGGGAAATTTGGAGGCAACATGGGTCCATGGACCTATGTTTCCCTTCCCAAAGTGGTAGTGCTCGGATAGATCTTTCTAACGAGCTATTGTATGCGTCAAACGGAGATCGTATGCCAAAGTTACGACCCTGGGAAGTTAATGTACCAATTTACCCAAACGGGGCCCACAGTTTGGTGTTTCATCTTCTAGGGTTAGGTTTTGGAATGTTAAGGGTTTTCCATTGTTTCTCAACAATAAGTAGGCCTTGGAACCTCATTGTAACATAGTTCAAAGTCATGTAGCCGCCACATATCTTCTCAGAGATAAGCTACCATCGCCCTAGCTGGTTTATTTTCAACTTTGTTTGTAAGCATATTTCAGTATTTTCCATTAATGAAATGAAGTATTATTTCCGCCATCTTTGTGTATATGGTTATCTCTATATTTTGTTGCTTTCCTGTTTAAGTCCAGATCAAGTGTATACCTTATAAAATATGTTTTAGTTGCTTCTGTTTGCTGTTGTAGAGTTCTGGGTTCTGGTTACTATATTCTAGTGAAAATATTCTAAATGATCAGATTGATGGGTTGTCAAAGTGATTGATTGATTCGGTTGTGGTAGGTTCAAAAGGTGATTGGTTGATGCAAATGTATTTGATGATTGAATTATTTTTATGATTTTGTTGATGGATCCAGTTTGAAAATTTATGAAACGTGGTCCCTGGAGGAAGAGAGAAGGTCGTAGCCTTCTGTAGGTCGACGCCTATGTACCGGAAAACATATTGGCTAGTACAAGAGCTAGGGGGTTGTATCTCCCTTACAGTAGTAGCTGGAAAATGAGAAAAGGTTGCAACCTTCTGTAGGTAGAAACTTGCGTACTGGTATAAGTCTGCACCAATACAAAATTGTAAACATATTTTTCTTATTATTAAAATAAGGCAGAGACAACAGTAGCAAGTGGCTTTTACCCACATTGGGTTTCCACCTTATATCTTGGTGTTCATGTGTGATGCTTATGTGTAATGCTTTATTTTGCTTTTACTACACTGTTTAATTAATATCTGACCTACTGGTTAAAGTTCAATGCATGATAAATTGGGTAAATCAAAAGTTCTCTGATATACACTAGTTGATTTAATAACAATCACGTGTACATGCTAGTTCACTTAGCTAAAGTAGCATATACAAATCTGCCTATGGAAATGAAAGGTTGTTGAGTTACTAATACTGATTCACCCCCCTCTCAGTATTATTTCCAACAATTGGCATCGGAGCATGTCCTTCAGAAGAAGCTTGATCGCTTGAAGGGAGATCCATCATCATGAGTAATCAAGAAAGCAGGGGATCCATCAGACCACCAATCTTTGATGGGAGCAACTTTTTTTATTGGAAGATAAGAACCACAACCTATATTCAATCACTTGGAACGTATGTCTGGGAAATTGTGGAAGGAGGATATACATTTCCATCAGCAATTCCTGTATATACGACAAGTAAAAAGCGATATGAAATGAATGCCAGGGCTGTCAATACATTATTGGGAAGTCTGTCACAATCAGAGTTTGTCAAAGTTATGCAGCTCAAATCAACCAAAAATTTATGGGACAAAATCATTCTAAGCTACGAAGGAGACTCTCAGGTAAAACGTGCTAAACTACAAACTCTTAGAATTCAATATGAAACTCTTAAGATGCACAATGATGAAAGTAGAGCTAGTTACTTCTTACATATAGATGGGGTTTTTAATTACATGAAGAATCTGGGTGAAGAGATAAAGGAATTTACCTTAGTTGAAAAAGTTTTAAGATCCTTGTCTGCTGAATTTGAATCAAAAGTATCGGCCATAGAAGAAAAACAGGATCTATAGATTATTACTATGACACAACATCACGAAATATTAACGGCCTTTGAGATGAGAAAAGGAGGCCCATCATATATGAGAGAGGCCACATTTAAATCTTTAGCAAAAGGAAAAGAAGAACTCAATGAATCAGGACATATCTCAAAAGAAGAAGATGAAGTAAACTTTGTTAAGAAGCTTCAATGGGGTTTTAGAAGATTTAGAGGTAAACTACCTTTCAAATGTTTTTCCTGTGGTAGAGTTGGTCATTATGCTACCAATTGTCCTCATAAATATAAATATGATAAAGGGAAGGAATCTACAAAATGGAATAGAAAACAAAGTGTAAGTAAAAAGAGCTACTATACTCATGAAGATAGCGATGGATTATCAAATAGTGATGAAGATGAAAATAGTAATGACTATAGACTTCTAATGGCTTATGAAGATGATAAATTTTTGGATGCTTTAGAAGAAGATGACCTTCATGAAGAAATCTCTAAACTCAAAATCTTTTTTGAAGAAAAGAATATGATTATAGATACCTTGACATATCAACTTGCTGAAAGAGAAAAACACAATGACAAACTACAATGTGAAATTGTGGGTCTAAGAAGGGATCTTGAGAAAACAAAAGCTCTCAATCTTAGATTTGCTAAAGGATCAAAAACCTTAAATGAAATGATCAAAGTGCAACATTCTCCTCTGGTAAAGACAGGTCATGGATATATTGAAGAAACAACTCAATCACAGAAGCTGTCAACCTCCACTAAAAGCTATCTTGATGCAGCAGAGAATAGTGAACAATATGACAATCGTCAGAAAAGGCATAAAGCAGATAACTAGGTAAATTAGGCTTAATTTGCTTCAAGGATGAACAAAAGTCACCACAAACCTCAGGTAAATCATACTCAATTTGCTTCAAGGATGAATATAAATTACAATCACCAGGTCAATAGATTCGATAATTGCAGGAACTTCTTCAATGGTCAATGTTTCTCATGTCATGATTTTGGACACAAAGTTGCTCAATGTGTTGCTTACAAAACCATCATGACTAGAGAAGCACAAAATCAAAGGAACACGATAGGGATCAAGAAAATTTCCTATAATAACTTTTCTCTTCTTGAAAATGAAATAGAATGCTCAATCTGTAACAACTTTGGCCATGAAGAATCCGAATGCAAGAGTAAATTTTGACAAATATCTCAAAAGGAGAAAAATCCATTAAATCCAAAAATATGGAGAAAGAAAGAACCGCAAACAGAAAGATGTGGTATAGCCTTGTATGCAGAAAGACAAGAAAACTAGTGGTACATTGACAGTGGATGCTCAAAACACATGACAGGTGACAAAGAAAAACTACACTCATATAATGCCTTAGAAAATGAAAAGAATGTCTCATTTGGAAACGACACTCTTGCTATCATACAAGGTAAAGGCTCTGTTTTCTTGAAAGAAAAAGTTAAAGCTGGGAATGTTATGTATGTTGATGGTCTGAAGCATAACTTGTTGAGTGTTAGTTAAATGTGTGATCAAGGAAATGAAGTGATGTTTGGATCAGGCAGATGTTTTGTTCATGAGCTTGATATAGGAGAAACCATGATCAAAGGTACAAGAACTCCAAAAAACTTATACATACTCAAGGGAGGACAACAACAATGATATCTAAGAAAAAATGATGAAAACTGGCTATGGCACAGAAGATTGGGACATCTAAGCTTTTCTCAAATAAGAAAAGCATACAGATTCCAGGCTGTTCGTGATCTTCCAGATAACAACATTCCTAAAAATACAATAAGAAAACCATGTCAATTTGGTAAGCAAACCAGATCTCACTTCATTGAAAAAGAAGGGTCAGCTAGTAAGCCTCTTGATCTTGTTCATACTAATTTATGTGGACCATCAAGGAAAAGGTCACCTCGTGGAGAAGAATAATTTATATTGTTCATTGATGATTTTTCCATAATGTGTTGGATAGGTCTTCTAAAGCATAAAGATGAAGCATTTGAAAATTTTCAAAGCCTTCAAAGCTTTGGTTGAAAATGAATCAGATCACAAAATCAAATGCCTCAAATCTGATCGAGGAGGGGAATTTACCTAAGATGAATTCTTTGACTTTTGTGAACAACATGGAATAAAAAGGCAGTTCTCCACCCCAAGGACTCGTCAGCAAAATGGAGTGGTAGAAAGAATGAACTGAACAGTTCAACAAATGGCTCAAGCTATGCTATATGAGTCTAGAACTCCTGCAACTTTCTGGGGTGAAGTTGCATTCACCGTCGTCACTATTCTCAACCAAGAAAATGTTTAGGTAAACAACACTCAAACTCCATATGAACTTTGGTATGGTAAGACTCCTATTGTAAAATACTTCAAAGTTTTTGGAAGCAAATGTTACATCAAAAGGACTAATGAAAAACTTGGTAAGTTTGAACCTAGAGCAGATGGAGTTATTCTTCTTGGTTACTCTTCCCGATGTAAAGGATAAAAATGTTATAATAAAAGACTTGGAAAAATTATTGAAAGTATTGATGTTGTGGTTGATGAAGCATGCAAAAAGCCAAAACAGATAAAAACCAAAGATTATAAGGATTATTTTCCCACATCAAATCACACTGATTCTGAAGAAGAAACCAATGAAGCACCAGAAGAAGAGATAACAATAGAAGAAAAGACTTCGTCCAGGTATTTCTAGAAAAATCATCTAGAAACTCAAATTTTAGGGGAAAAAGAGGCAGGTGTGCAGACAAGAAGAACTATTACAGAAGCCTCAAGCTATCTAGCATTACTATCTTCGAACGAACCTCAAAATGTAAATGAAGCATGCAAATATGAATGTTGGGTCAAGGCCATGAATGAAGAACTTGAGAAAATTGAAAAGAATAATACTTGGGAACTAGTTCCTAGACCTCATGATAAGAATACCATAGGAACTAAATGGATATTCAAAAACAAGCTGAACAAAAATGGAGAAGTTATTAGGAACAAGGCCAGACTTGTTTGTAAAGGATATGCTCAACAAGAAGGTATAGACTTTGAAGAAACTTTTGCACCCGTTTATAGACTTGAATCCATAAGGATGTTTCTTGCTCTTTCTAGTTTTCAGAAATTCAAAGTATACCAAATGGATGTAAAATCTACCTTTCTTAATGGAGACTTAGAAGAAGAAGTCTATATTGAGCAACCAGAAGGATTCATTCTTGGAAATGATGAAAAATTTATATGCAGACTCAGAAATGCTCTCTATCGTCTAAAACAAGCTCCAAGGGTCTGGTATTACCGTCTTGACAAATATCTCCACCAACAGGGTTTTTCAAAGGGATCAACAAATAGAACTCTATATACAAAGATTGACACTGATAAATTGCTAATAATTGTTGTGTATGTTGATGATATCATTTTTGGTAGCAATGAAGAATCCATGAGTTAGAATTTTTCTTTAGTAATGCAGCAAGAATTCAAAACGTCCTTGCTTGGTGAGCTCACCTATTTTCTTGGTCTACAGGTTCAACAAAATAAAGATGGTATTTTTCTTTCACAAACCAAATATCTCAAAAAGATCTTGAAAAAGTACGACATGGAAGATTCTAAACCAGTATGTACCACAATGGTAACAGGATGCAGTCTCAGCTCAAATGATGAATCAGCAACAGTACATCAACCAACTTACATATCCATGATTGGCAGTCTACTTTATCTAATAGGTACCCGACCTGACATCATGCATGCAGTAGGAATAGTTGGAAGATTCCAATCAAATCCAAAGGAATCACACCTTCAGGCAGTCAAAAGGATCTTCAAATATATTCAAGGAACATAGAACTTTGGTTTATGGTATCCTAGAGATACAGATCTTACACTTCATGCATATACAGATGTAGATTGGGTAGGAAGTGTTGATGACAGAAAAAGCACTAGTGGTGGTGCATTCTATATGGGTTCCAGGTTAGTGTCTTGGTTCAACAAGAAACAAAGTTCAATTGCATTATCTACAGCTAAAGTAGAATACGTGGCTGCTACATCTTGTTACACACAACTACTTTGGATGATGCAAACCTTGCAAGACATTCAAATCACATGTACTCCACCCATCTCCATTCTATGTGATAATACAAGTGCAATCAATATTTCAAAGAATCTAGTCATGCACTCCAAGACCAAGCACATACCCATAAAATATCATTTTCTATGTGAACAAGTGCTTGAACAAAAGGTTATATTGGAGTATGTTCCCTCCAAAGAACAGGTTGCCGATATATTCACTAAACCACTACCCAAAGAGACATTTGAATATCTCAAACAAAAGATGGGAGTAGTTGTTGCATCATCTTGTTGTTAAATCCTATTTTTTCAAACAAAAGTTGTTATGCGCGAGTTTCATGAAGCGTAGTTGTGTACGTATGCAGGTTTCTATGGGTACAGTCACGTATATGTTGGTTTGAAGAAAAGTAGTGGGCCAGACTCAGAAAAAATGGGTCTACTATGGTTCTGTCAATTATCTGCTTTGTTTGATGATGGTTACAATCTACTGTTAACATGTGGAAATATATTGGTCCTCATATAGTTGTTGATAACTTGATGTATATCTAATTGATGATGATGTTTTGATATCTCTTACTAACATATGCAATGATCAGATCTGACAGTGAACAGGTGGAACAGGTTCAGGGGGAGAACATGGTATGCTTCTAATAAAGCATTGTTGGCATTATGTCTAGAAGTCTTCAGTACCTAATCAATGATGATGAGTTCTTACTCTATGATGATAGGTTGATACTCACATATGTTGATTATCATGGTTGATGATATGGGATTTTCCCTAGTGATGATACAATGAAGGTTCTTGTGGAAAGATCATGCAGTTCTTGATAATGATGTCTATGGTGTTTTCACATACATATGATATGATGTGCATGATTTTGTGCTACTACTTGGAGATATGACAAATGCTTAGCTGATTCATGGAAGGTTATAATAAAGGAACATAGCAAATTGATCTTGATGAGATCAAGAGGATGAGTTGATATATGCCGACATACCTTGACACAGGTTGGTGATATTTTTGGAACTAATGATAGACATATACAGGTTGCTGGTCTGGATGTTTTTGACAGATGTTTCCAATACAAATCATATGATAGTTTCTTATGACTATCATGGTCTTGTTTAAGCTATTTGGTCTCTGTTATATATGTCATGCATATCATTTAATGTAAAGGTCATGAAAAGACCTAATTTGTAACCCCACTATGCATGGGATGGATGATGTAATATTTCTCTTTTTTGTCATGTATAAACAATTGGTATATCCCCACTTGGTTGGGTGGATGAGTCAAATTTGGTATATCCCCACTTGGTTTGGAGATGGATGTATGTATGAGTCATTGGTGATAGGAAGGTCATTGGTAGAGTCATGTTCTTCTTTTAGAAAATATTTTTGTAGACTTTGCTTGTGCTCAGGGGGAGCATGGACTCGATCATGGGAGCTCAATCAGTACACTTCAGCATATCAGAGATTTCAGCATGTACTCAGAGGGATCATGACCCTTTGCTCTTGATATCAAAGGGGAAGATTGTTGGCATTATGATACAGGTATTGTCCTTGATGGCAACTCACTCATTTGAAAGATCACGTATAGCAGGTAAACAACAAAGAATTACAGATCAGTCTTCACAAAATGAAGAAAGAGAGGTATACACAGGTTCACCATGGACCAAAATGCGTATACATGCAGGTTCACTGTATACAAGTCGTGTATACGTACACATGCACTTACACAGAAGGAAAAGCACATATACCTTGGAAAACTAAGTTTTTGGTCCGAAGTATTTGGTCCATGGTATTTTGATCCATGGTATTGGTCCAAGGTATCTAGTCTGAGGTATTCACCCTAGGTATTTGGTCCAAGGTATTGGTCCTAAGTGGTTTTGGTCCATGGTATTGAGAAAGGCCTAAAATATATAAGGAGGAGAAGATCATTAGGCCAGGTGTGCAAATATTGAATATCTGATGAAGTGTGAGATCTAGTATGCAGGTTAATGAGTTATGGTGAATTGTTGGATCTGAACCAAGGATGAACCTTAGCAGATGATGAGGGATTATATATAATGATGGATCATATCTTAAGGTGTAAAATGCACTATCATTATGTGATTTTTCTCATGTATATTCTAGATCTGAATATTGACGCATATATTATTATGTGAATGATATGATCTGGGTATAACTGAAGTCTGGAATAGCTACAAAATTCTGAATTAATATTTGCAGATTTATACGCTGGTTGGCCGTGAGAAAAGCATGTACGCACACAGGTTTTACACATGGAAGTAGCATATACCTTATAAAATATGTTTTAGTTGCTTCTGTTTTCTATTGCAGAGTTCTGGGTTCTGGTTTGGGTTCTAGTTACTATATTTTGGTGACAATATTCTGAATGATCAGATTGATGGGTTGTCAAAGTGATTGATTGATTCGGTTGTGGTCGGTTCAAAAGGTGATTGGTTGATACAGATGTATTTGATGATTGAATTACTATTATGATGTTGTTGATGGATCCAATCTGAAAATTTATGCAATGTGGTCCCTGGAGGAAGAGAGAAGGTCGTAGCCTTTTGTAGGTCAGTGCCTACATACCAGCAAACATATCAGCTAGTACAAGAGCTAGGGGGTTGTAGCTCCCTTCTAGTAGTAGCTGGAAAACGAGAAAAGGTTGCAGCCTTCTACAGGTAAAAACCTACGTACTGGTATAAGTCTGCACCAGTACAAAATTGTAAACCAAATTTTCTTATCATTAAAAGAAGACAAAGACGACAATTACCCACATTGGGTTTCCACCTTATATCTTGGTGTTCATGTGTGATGCTTATGTGTAATGCTTTATTCTGATTTTACTGCACTATCTAATTAATATCTAACATACTGGTTAAAGTTCAATGCATGATAAATTAGGTAAGTCAAAATTTCTTCGCATATATGCTGGTTGATTTAATAACAGTCACGTGTACACGTTGGTTCACTTAGCTAAAGTAGCGTATACAAACATTCCTATGGAAATGAAGATTATTGAGTAACTAATACTGAATCACTCCCCCTCTCAGTATTATTTCCAACCTAATGGGGGAATAAGGCATGGAGGAGGTGAACATTATCCAAGGCTCAATTAGATGCTTCAATATGGTTGGATTTTCTCAATGGAAATGGCAATTTTGCTTACGAAACAAGAATTTGGATTTAGGGTTTAGTGGACTTTGGAAACATGGGTGGATAAGGGTTGGAAGAGGTAAATAAGATGAGGTCTCCCTGCAAATTAGAAGCTCCTAAAACAGCATACATTCTTGTCTTCATTTATGCACAAATTCATCTATACATGGGAAAGATTTATTAAATGGAAGACACCAAAGTTATTACTATCTAGTGGCTAAGTTCATGAATGGAAGTGCTTAGAAACCAATGCAAAACTTAAGAGATCAAAAATGATATTTGCAAATCATCCTAAGAAACTCAAATACAATGACCTACTCATCAAGAAACCCTAGATCATGTAGTAAATCAAGAAATATGTTTTTGGGTTGTGTGAATGGAACCCTCAAGTCATGATCCCATATGGGAGATGAGGTGAAATCCACTATCACAAAATTTTCTAGAGTGTCTTCTGTCACTATGATACCACTGATTTACTATCCAAAAATGGAAGAAAACTAATTAATCATCCAAATACTTACAAATTAATAAAACCAAAATCCCTTCAGTAGATAACTATGAATGTAATCTAAGCATACACATGTACAAAAATACGAATATTTGCTACTGGAGTTGGTCCCTAACCCAAGAGCTTCAGCCCTCTGAGTCAACTCAGTGTTGGATCAATGGAATGCCTCTCATTTTCATTAAAATGTCAAAATAAATGAGTCAACAATCACAATGTCTTAGCTCGAAAATGCCACTTGGCTACAAAAAAAAAATTCGAATCCTAATGAGGCTCTAGGCCTTCTTATTTATACAACTAAAGCTACAAACAACATCCTTAAATTTAGGGAGGCTTGGCTCCCAAACTCAAGATCCATTGGTCTTCAACTATCACTAGCTTGGCTACCAATTATCTTAATGGCTCGACTGCTTGTAACTATGAGCTGATGAGATATGGTGGAGGAATCTTCGAGTGAGTTAGGAGTTAAGGAGGGAGATCCAATCTCCTAAAATCCCTCTTTCTTATCTAACTTGAGTTCCTGCACTTTAATTATTCAAAATGTTCTCCAAAACCTTCAATCAAGGCATGTTAGACCACAAGAGATGACATCTCATCTTTACCCTTCTCTTTAAGAAAAATATAAGAAAACATGTAAAGAAATGTGAGAAAAGTTGATTTTAATAAGTTGAAGAGTGGCATTAAGGACCATATAATTTACCCATTGATGAGCCTCATCATCACCCCCCTACTGAAATTCTTTCTCTTCCTCTGAGCAACACACTCTATGTCCATGTCTTTCATTGCTTTGGTGGCCTCCCTGACATTCTAGGCCTCTGTTGTAGTATCCTCTTCTTATGGATAAAATCCTGCATGCTTTTCTATTTCCTCCCATTAATTTATTTCTTCTTATTCCTTTCTCCCTTCTAACATATCAAATAGCAATGGTGGACTGAGTTTCAAGTCAATCCAGTTGACTTTGAGTCTCTGCAATGCCTTCTTATATAGTGGGGTCCTTTCTGGTGCATCAATCATTCTTTTAGGGGAATGATACTCCCTAATCTTTAGGCTCTAGGGTAAGGTGTTCCATCTCCTTTGGCATTCTTGTTGGATTTCATCCCCTAGAAATCTCAAAGTGTCCTCAAAATGAGTGATTGCTTTCTCTTGTTTAGCTAGGTATCTTGGTGCAAGCTGGGGATCATTGGCTATGAGGTTGTGGGTGCTAATGACAACCATGGAGTTGATCTTTTCTGCTCTGATGTCAAGGGGCTCTATTTCTTCTCTTTCCAATATTATTTTTACTTCCTTAGCCCTAGCCTCCTCATGACTCATCCATGATGCCATGGCCATCAATTGTAAGTCCCCTAGCTTTGGATTGGGGTTCCACACATTCAAATTTGTTAGGGCCAAGTTCTGTAGGTAAATTAAGATATCTTGGCCCTATCCTCTAGGGTTATTTGGTCATGGAGGTCAATGAACTGCCTATAGTCTTGGAAAGGAATAATTCCTCATTGTGCTAGGGTTTTTATCTGAAATTGTAGCCATTATTCTTTGAGGTATAAGGCATATGATTTTTCTGGCATCCTGCAACGTAGTGCCTCCATGAAGAGACTTGCCATAGTTTCCAATTGGCTCTCTTTTTCCTATACTTTCCTCCTCATCGATGTGTTCTCAGCCTCTAGTTTATATTTCATAACTCTTTCCCTATCTCTTATCCTACTTAACTCTTTGCCCATCTCTAACATCTTTTCTTCCATATGGCCCACATCCTCTACACTTTTTGATTTAGCAATTTGCATCGAGCGTGTTAGGTAAAATTGACTCAGGGTTTGAGTCAAGGTTGACCTCATTAAATAGTAGTGGTTTTTGGCACATGTTATAGTGTACCCATGGTATGATTGTCCGTGGTATTGCAAGTAATCGAGACTATAAAATGTTGGGAATAATTCATTGTAATGTAGGCCTAGAGGTGAGCGGTGAAGGCTCACTTGGCTGGATTGGCCAAGGTTTTGGCCAATGCTAATGAGATCTCATTAGGTTGGGGTTTTCCCTGGTTTTGGGGTTTTCCTGGATAAATATTGTGTGTATAATATTTATGTGTATTGTTGCCAGTTATTTTATTATTCCTCTCTGTAAATCTCGATAAATCTCAGTAATAATTTATCTCTCTGCTGTAAATTTCTTAACAACTGGTATCAGAGCTAAGTTGGCTTCAGAAGGACGTTTTTTGTTGCCAAGGGTTTGTATTGGCCTAGTATATAGAGAGATAATTTAGTTTTTCTTGCAGATCTGGATCAAAAGCGATAGATTGTGAAGCAAAGCTACACACTATTAGGTCATGAGAGATTCAGTGGATGAGGAGGATATAGTGCACGTGGATTAATTATTTGATGAACCATGTACCTGAAAATAATGCCTAGATAATTGGAAGTTAGAGCGGCTACTGACTAATGTAATCCAATAAGTGGGTTCATTTTATATGGAAATTGATGTCATATATACAAAGACAACAACAAGGGTAATCAATTTTTTTTTTTATTATAATGGAGTGAAAATTTTAATTTGCATGTAAATGGGCATACTGCTATAATACCTAGTAAGGCATGTGTACCCCTGGGTAATTACTGGTAAATTTTGGGTTAGACCTAGGCAATAGGAGGATGTCAGGTCAACAAATCCTAGGTAAAAACTTTGAAGGGGGTAAGGGCTAGAGTCAGTGGGGTTGTCTCACTTAACGAGTTTTGGCTAGATTTAGTCAAGGAACCGCAAGTCAAGTTTAAGGGGGGAATTGTTAAGTAAAATTGAATCAGGGTTTGAGTCAAGGTTGACCTCGTTAAATTGTAGTGGTTTTGGGCACATGGTATAGTGTACCCATGGTATTATTTTCCATGGTATTGCATGTAATGGAGCCTATAAAAGGTTGGGAATAATTCATTGTAATGTATGCTTGGAGGTGAGCGGTGAAGGCTCACTTGGCTGGATTGGCCAAGGCTTTGGCCAATGCTAATGAGATCTCATTAGTTTGGGTTTTTCCCCAGTTTTGGAGTTTTCCTGGATAAATATTATGTGTATAATATTTATGTGTATTGTTGTCGGTTATTTTATTAGTCCTCTCTATAAATCTTGATAAATCTCAGTAATAATTTATCTCTCTGCTGTAAATTTCTTAACACAACGATGTGTCCTTGCTTTTTCCTTTTCAAGATTAAAATATAGATGAATGGAAAACTTTTGTGGTATTACTCTACCTCTCTTAATGAATCTGTAATAAGAGCTGAGGTTTGGCTGTGGGCTAGGTTCCTACAGCTTGTGGGACTCTCCCTTTACTACATTTTGAGTATTTGTCTATCCTTGTACTTGTGTTGCTGCCTCTTTTCCTTCCCTTTGACCTTGATGTCCTTCCTTCTCCTGTTTCTGTGTTTCCTATAGTTTTGAAAAAGTTTCCTATAGGATTTCCTTTGTTTCTCGTAGGTCTATCTGTGTTTCCTGTAGCAGGAATTTCCCTTTTTGAAAAGGGGTCAAAGGTTCTTTAATTTGTTTTGCTAAGGTTGGCCTGGTGACAGGCCTCCTAAAATAGGTGATTGGTGAACTTGGGGAAGCCTGTTGTGATGTGCCCTCTTCACCTCTCATTCCTAGAGGGACTAGCTTCTCTTATTCTTTTGGTGAGTCCTCAATTATTATAGGAGTCTTGGTAGGTGTTTGAGGTCTCCCTTGCTTTATCCTAGTGCTCCTCCTTGTTATGAACTATAGGGAATTCTACCTTTGCCTCTTTCCTTTCAATTTTATAGGTGTACTTAGAGTAGTTAAGGCAACAACTGCCTCCTTCTCTGTGGGCTCAGGAGACATTCTTGGGGATTCCTCTCCTTCCATGCTATGTATTTCAGGACTTGATTCATCCTTTTGTGCTTCTTCCCTGCTGTCTTTTTCATCCTCTGTCTCATTTATTTATGTCTCCTCTTCTTTGGGTTCTTCTTCTTCATGTTCATGCTCCTCTTCTTCATGCTATTCTTACTATTTTTAAGCCTCTTCTTCCTCTTCTTCAGGCTCTTCTCCCTCTTCTTCACCACTAGAAGTAGGGTCTCTTTCATAATCAATGGCTTGAATTGCATATTATTTGTTCATGTCTGCAAATGTTGACCACATAATAGGGATTCTTAAGTTGTTTAGGGAATCTTCTAGTATGAGTTGATCAGTCCATGATGTGCCAGCTGTTGATGCTTCCCTTCTTGTACTTTGATGCTCATTTCCATTATTTATTGCAACAAAAATCAAGTTTCACTAAATCTTCTATGAGGAGGTAACTCTTCTCCAAATCTCAACTCATGGAGGAATCTAAATTGGTAACCATAGACTATATTGAGCCTACCCTCACAAGAAATATACTTGAGAATGTGATAGGTTACTTCATCCCAATGATATGGAATGCTCCCCCTTCTAATGTCTTTTTTGTCCTCAATTGGTTCCTCTCCTTCCAATAAAAAGCTCTTCTTGGCAAGAGTGTTGCTAGCTTTATCCTCTTTTCTCCATTGCAATCCTAAAGGAAGTCTAGTGATCCTACTAATGATTTAAGGGGTAATTTTCACTAAAAATCCCCTCACTACAGCAGTGGCACTGACTCTAGCTAGAGGTATGAGTGACATTGAAAATTCCCTAGATATATCATCATCAAATCCCCTAAGTAGCTCGAAGAATCCCAATCATTGATGCCTTGTAAATATTTCTACCACAAGAGGACGTCGATGTATTATATTTGTTATGGTGGGCTCCCTTCTGTTGAAATCCCCTGTCATATTTTCTCTCTATCAATCGGTTTGTATGAATTTTTGGAGGTTATATCTTAAGAGCTTCCCTAGGTGATGAGGGTTTATAGTTTAGGAGGGTGATGACTACAATTCTCCTTTTACTCTACACAATCCTCCACATAATTATGCCTATCTCTATGCACACTGTAATCACTAAAAGAAATGACAATTTCTTTTATTTTTCTCTTTACAAATGAAAGAACAGAGGATATGGCACCTACCTTTCACTGCAATGCCTTGGTTGAGGATAATTTTTTTCGTTGCTGGCCCTGGGCACCCCCTCACATCATTTTTGACAATCCTCCCTGTTTCTTCTAGTTTTCCTATAGGGGCTCACTATAGGATGCCGAGACTAGCTTTCCTCACTGTTTCCTCTAGTTTCTTTGTGTTTCCTGTAGGTGCTCACTGTAGGATGGCCAAGACTATATTTTCCTTTTGATGGCTCCTCTAGGTGGTCCCATCTCTCAAAATCTTGAAATGAACAATATCTTGCATGAAAGTTAGAGAATATTTCTATTGATGGTAGATTTCATTGAGCGATGTGTTGCCTGGTTGAGTACGCATTTCTCCTTTTGGACCGTTGGTCCCACTATTAGTTATCATGCAACCCTTCCTTGTAATCATCACCACTCTTGTTCAACGTAACTTGACCACATTTCCGATTTATTCCCTTTGATGTGACCTTGTCACATGTCTAGTTGAATAACACTTTAACTTTTTGTTATCGAGTTGAGGGTGGCCAAGTTAAGTGGCTACCTTCACTTATAAAACCAACTTTTTACATATTCCTAGAGTTTTAATCATATTCATACTTATGAGAGAGTGTGGATGAGGTGGCATACCTGTGGCTTCCTTTGTCTTGTTGATGCATGCTAGAGGGTGGCTCTGTTGTGCTTCTCACGATTCAAGTACATCTTCTATACTACTTTTTTTTTGTTGATTTTATTATGTTGATAGGTTGTCTTCTTGTTGATGTGCAGGTGCTACCTTCCTTTGTTGCCACTGAGCTTTGCATAGGTGCCATCGTGCCTGCAATTGTGTTTCTCCTCTTCTAATGCATGGGTGCTGAATGTTGGGCATGGAGCCTGTTGATGCTTCAAAATAGGCTACTACAGGAAATCCTGTAGCTGCCCTTTTTTGAATTTTTGTGGCCTTTATTTTTCTTGGAGGGTGAATAGATATTGGAGTGAGTGGAAGGTGTGGCCATGGAGTGGTAGGTAAGGTAGGCTATTGGTGGTATGCTCCTTTGATATTTCTTTGTTTCTTTTCTTTTTTTCATTTTTTATTTTTTTATTCTAAGTATATTTTTTTGATGGACACAAAGGGTGACATGGTCATGAAGGGAAATGGCTGAGATGTGTTGAAGTCAGTGGCCTCCTTTTTTCATCTAAAATAGACCTGCATCATAATTTTTTAATCGGACTTCCTTTCCTGTAGATTTTTAGTACTTCGTGTAGTACTACAGGAAACTCCTATAGTAACTAAATGAAATCCTATAGAAGTCACAAAATTGCCTGAAATTTGGATTTTTCGATTGTTGGAGATGAGTATGGATGAATGGATATGGGGGTCATGGAGGAGATGAAATGGATGAAGAAAAACATGGGGCTTTTCATGGCTTGCTTCCCTCTAATATTTATGTCCATTATCTTCTTGAAAACCCAAAAACCATAATTGTTATGAGTGGGAAGGTTTGAGGTCTCTGCTATTATTTTTGTGCTTTCTCTCTCTCCCTCTCTCTTTTTTTTTTTTTTGAAAGACAACCAGGTTTACTCAAAGGAGGTTTTCATCCTAGTTGCCTACCCTGGGCACCTCAAAGGAGGTTTTCACCAAGGGGTCTTGTATTTTTCTCCTTTTCCTTTTTTTTTTAACTCTTGGGTTGCCTCAAGGAGGTTTTCAACCTAAGAGTGGGCCTCAGGTGCCTCATGGAGGTTTTCACCTAGGTCTCTTATTGTCTTTTTTATTTTCTTTTCACAAATTCAACAGTCATCAAGAACTTGGTGAGGTGGAAGCCGAGACTCTTTCAATCACCATTACTACCTTATTGATACTATTGATGAACTCCTTTAACAAAGGATTTTTGTAGACTTTCAACTTATACCCATTGACAAGAAAGGGGATACCTTCTTCATCAATGGTTCTTATCTAAACAACCACGTTGTCATGGCACTTTTCTATCACATATGGGCCCAACCATCTAGTCATCAACTTGCCTTTGAAATCTTTGAACCTAAAGTCATATGGTAGAGCCCAATCGCCTTCTTGAAACATTTTGTCTTTGATATTTTTGTCATGCCATACCTTTCTTTGTACTTGAGTCACCTCTATGTGCAGGAGGGCCTACATCCTAAATTCATCTAACCCATTTAACTAGAGCAATCTGTCTTGTTGTTCCCTTGTAACATCTAGATCCAACTATGCTTCCATCCTTAAAGTGTTGTACTCAAACTCAATGGAGAGTAGGGTCTTCTTCCCATAGAACAAATCATAAGGGGTGAAGACAGTGGTTGTCTTCCAAGTTGTATTATAGGCCCAAGTGGCCTCCACCAATCTGTCAGCCCGATCCTTTCTGCTGCTACTAACCACTTTTGTCAAAATGATTTCCAATTCTCTATTGGTTAATTCTACTTTTCCATTGGCCTAAGGGTGGTATGGAGTGGACTTCCTATGCTTGATCTTAGGCTGGCTTAACAGATTCTCAATCATGTGTGAGGTGAATTGAGTGCCCTGATCAATGACTAGCTCTGTAGGGTATCCAAACTTGTAAAACACATTCTCCCTCAATAAATCAACCACTTTCTCTTATGTGGCTACCTTGAAAGCTTTGGTTTCAGCCCACTTTTCTAAGTAGTCAATACACACAATGATGTAATTTTTATGTCCTGATGGAGGATCAATGGGCCCAATGAAATCCATGCCCCATTTGTCAAATGGCTCAAAAGTCACTTGAGGTTGCAAAGGAATTTCATCCCTAGGAGTAGGTTTCCCCATTCTTTGACACTGATCACACTGGTTGGTATAACTTCTTGCATCTTGGTGGAGATTGGGCCATTAATAGCCAACTTGTAGTGCTTTGAAGGTTGTTGTTTTGGCTACAAAGTGACCTCCACAAGGCCCATCATGACAAGCTAGAAGGATGTAAAAAAATTCCTCCTCCCTGACACATCTTCTCAAACTTTGATTTGGGCCCAACTTGAAGAGATTGTCCCCAATCCAAGTGAATGGGGCACTTTTCCTTATAATTCTTCTCTTTTCCTTGGAGGACATATTTGGAGGGAATTGTGCAGATACAAAGTAGTTGCCTATGTTAGCAAACCATAGAGAGAGAAATAAAATGGTGAATAAATGCTCATTTGGAAGCTAGTCATCAACCATTCCTTCTCCTCACCCACAGGAAAAGCCAATGTGGAAAAAAAAAATTGCAACTACATTTTTCTCTACCAAGCTTATCAATAATAGTTAGATCAAATTGTTGTAATAAAAGTAACCATCTAATAATTTAGGCATTCACAATAGGTTTTTCCATCAAATATTTAATGGAAACATGGTCAGTATGTACAAAGGTCTAGTAACCAGTAATGTAATGTCTAAATTTATTCAAGGAATGGACAAAAGCTAGGAGCTCCTTTTCAGTCATTGTGTAGTTCAACTCAACTTTGGACATATCCTTGTTGATGAAGTGAACAGCATAAGGTATTTTGTCATCTATCTGGCCCAGAGCTACTCCTATAGATTTGTCAGGAATTTAGCATGAGTGTGAAAAGGAAGGGCCCAATTTGGGCCTTGGAGTATAGGTGTAGTAGTTAACTTGTCCTTTAAGGTTTCTAGGTTGTCTTGGTAGCTTTCTGACCATAAAAATTTGGATTTTTTGGCCAATAGTTCAAACAAAGGCGAGGCTACCTTGCTGAAGTCTTTTATGAATATCCTATAGTAAGCCTAAGAAAGTTTTGACATCCCTCTTCTTTTGAGGAGTAGGGACCCTCTTTATGATAGCTATCGTTTTTGGGTCTACTTGCAGTCCTTCCTGGGATATTCACTGACCTAGAACAATCCATGCAGTCATTAAGAACTCACACTTATCGGGACTAAGGGATAGGTTCATTTCAATGCATTTGTTTAATACCTTTCCCAAGTTAGAGAGAGCCTCCAGGAAATTACAACGATAGGGGGTGAAATCATCCATATAAATTTCCATAGAATCATGGACTAGCTCTACAAAGATGCTTAGGACTTCCCTCTGAAAAGTGGCAGGGGAATTACATAAACCAAAAGGAAAGACCCCATAAGCAAAGATACCCCAGGGATAGGGGAAGGTGGTTTTATCCTAGTCCTCTTGGATAATCTAGATTTGATTGTAACCACTAATTCCATCTAGGAAAGAGAATAACTTCTTTCGTGCCAAACCATCTAATACTTGGTCAATGAAAGGTAGAGGTAAATAGTCCCTTTTTGTGGATTTTTTTAGCTGTCAGTAATCCACACAGATCCTCCACATTCCATTTTTATTTGGAACCAGAACCAAAGGAGACACCCACTCACTATCTAAGATGGGGTAAATGAATCCTGCATCCAACAACTTTTGCAGTTCTTCTTTATATCCTTGAGGGATGGGTTCATTCTCCTCTGTGGTTGATAGACTAGATTGTAGCCTTCCTTAATGTAAATGTGGTGAGTACACACTGAAGGGTGCACTCCCTTCATTTCCTTGTAACTTTGGGTAAAGGCATCCAGATGCTTTCTTAGCATGTCACATAACTCCTCTTCCTGATGTACAGAGAGAGGGGTTGATTTTCAATGTTCTTTCTAGGTCAAATTCTATCATCCTGACATGAGTAGGGCTTGAGGTAGCTAAGCATAGATCATTCCAAGGTTTATCTTCGGCTTCCTTCACTAACTCCTCAAGAGACATGGTGTTGGGGGGCTCATTCTGGAGGATTTACTCAATTAGTTCATCTTCATCAGGTTGTCCCCCTCCTATAGTAGCATCTAGGGTACATATTGGGGAAGAGTAGACTTCATCTTCTTCCTCCTCTTCTAACCATAAAGGTAAGTCATGCTCCAAAGATGGTTGAGCAGGAGTGTACAAGACCAATTGTTTGGACAGATGCCCATTTTTAATGGCCATATTCCAAGCCTTGCAACTTTTGTAAGCATTGATGGTGGCTAACCATGGCCTCCCAAGGATGAGAGGATAACCATTGAACTTGGTATTAGGTTGGAGAACTAAAAGTCAACAAGGTATTCACAGGAATCAATAGACACCATCACATCCTCAACAACTTCCTCAGGAGATACTATGGACCTGTCCGCAAGCTGCAAGACTATTGTGGTATTTCTTAATGATCCCTAGAGGTTCAGTTTAAGCATAGTATCCTTATTCATCACATTGATAACAACCTAAAGGTCGATCAAGGTATGGGGAGAAATGATGCCATCAATGTGTACATCTACTACAGGACTTCCAGGAAATAGATACTTTGGGCAAATCACTTGTCCCAACATTGAGTCAGACAATTGTCCAATGACATTAATGGTAGGGGTGTCTTTATTTCGCCTTCCCAGATGTTTGAAACACTTCTCCTTGATTAAATTCTTGTAGATGGGAACATCCTTGATAGCTTGGAGAAGCGAGATTTTAACACACGGGTTTTTCAATTCACCTAGAAGTTTAGTCTCTTCTAGGGTGTGCTGGACAAGATGGGTTAATCTGTAAGGAAAAGGAGGTGGATTTTCTTGAGGGACACTCTCCTCCTCTTCCTCTTCCTGCTCCTCAGGTGGAGATGGAGGTTGATTATCCAGAAGCACTCTTCCAGACCCGAGGTCAATTTCTTGAATTTCCATAGCATAGTTAGGGTAGGATGTTTCTCCAGTGTAGACCTGTTGTGCATGTCTATTGTTCAGGCTTGAATTTGGTTGGGCAGGCATCTGGGGTTGCTTAAGTGGAGCAGGGTGTAGGAGCTATGGTTGAGATGGAGGTGGAGGTAGTAAAGCTGGAGCTTGGTTGTATGGGGGCCTCCACCCTTGGGATGGTGCATTCCACTAAGGTTATGGAGGAGCATATGGCTTAAATGGTTGGTTGGTAGGTTGGGAATGGCATTTAGGGAGAAGGTGTGTACTATGAAGGATAAGAAGGAGGGTACCAAGGGAGAATGGATGTATTTTGGTTAGGGTTGCAATATGAATAGGATGCCCCTTGCATGCCTTACTTGTATAGTTGAGGTCCTTGAGGCCTCGTTTCGTTGATGTAGCAGAGTTGTTCAGTCACCTCTTTAGTTCCCGGATCCACAACTTTTAATCTGGGCAAAGAAGGGAAATTGTCTGTGGAGTGGTAGTCCTTATAGACCAAGAAGGTTTCTATAGGATTTAATGGACATTCGTTCCTAGGGTGCCTCTGGGTGCATCTAGGGGAGATGATAGAAGTCTCTCTCTGGTTCCTCCTGCCTCCTCTTGATCTGCATGGTGTCCATTTGTAGAGAAAGGGTATGCATCATTTAAATCTTAAAGTCTTCCAAAATGTTCCCAATTTTACTTTTTATGGATGTGTTGGAGGATTAACTGGCCAAAGCTTGACTAGCCCTACCCTTCTTTCTATCTTCCCTAAAATGAAACCTGAAAACTGTCTTGATATCATCATAGCTTAAATGATAGATGTCCCCTCCTAACAGTAGGTTTAGGGTTTCTAGGAGATCTTCCCTGGCCCCACTAAGACCCCTAAGAAGGACTAGCTTAGGCGACTCGGGATCAAGGGTGCGCCTGACCCTCTTGTAGCTGTGTTGGAATCTTTCCTCATAATCTTCTAAATATTCATCATCTCCCAAGGTAATCCTAAAAATTTCCTCTTTGGTATATTTGGACCTGTAGTAGTCCCTATACTTATTATTGAAGGCTTGTTACATCTGAGCCCAGGTGGTGATACTATTCCCAGGTAAACCCATGAACTAGCGCAAGGTTGCATCTTTGAGAATGGATGGGAACAATTTCAACTTCTGATCATCATAGGTATAATCATAAGTTCTGCATATGACAGCAAACTCGAATAGAAAGGTATCTGGGTCTTTTGAGTTCAGGCCATTGGAGTGAGGAAGAGGAGAGGGGCTTATGTTTTTCATCCTAGCATCACCATTAGTTTCTCTAATGGGAAAAGCACCCTCAACTCTATTCTCATCTCCTTCTTTGTCTCCAATCCCATTTCGATTTTCAGTCATGGTGTAAGTTGGTGCAATGGTCTCTTCTTTTTCCCCGATAGGTTCTTCAAAAATCTTTGGTTGTTTTCCTAATGGGTCCTCTAGCTCACAACCACTGAAGAAGAGGGAATGTTGGTTGTTTGATGCAGTGGGCGTAGTTGGAAAAAAAAATCCCTAAGTTATCTCTACTCCTACGAGGCATGAAAGGAGTTTGTTTTTTCCTTTTAGGGGGTTTTAGAACTACTTGTAGAATTGGAAAGAAATAAAAAGATTGCAACTATTTGCAGAAAGAGAAAAAAATAAGAAAAGAAAGAAAGAAAAAATCACATCTACTTAGACACCTCCTCGACAACGTTGCCAAAAAGTTGAAGAAATCACTATTGTAGCAAGATTGTTGCAACTCTTGGGGCTACTAGCTTTACTTCATCAACCCAGGGTTCGTACAAAATTGGAGGTGACAGTGTTGTATACACAGTAGATGTAATGGTCTACTCTTTCTCACTTTTCAACTGGGGCAATATACCACCAGGGTTTCTCAAACTAATATTCTATTGAATAGAAGAAGTTTGACTACCAAATGGAGAAGGAAAAATTGTCCTTAATGAAAGAAAAGGAATGCTACCTACTTCAAGAAATGAAACACTTAATTGAAAATGCTTATAAAGTGACATGAAATCATCTAGCTTCTCATTTGCACATTTTTCTTGCAAAATAAACCTTGGAATCTAATCTAAGGAGTATTATAATTGCTCCATGCATGTGCTTATTTAGAAATAGTAGAAAAATCTATTTTTTGATGTTTTCATTTTATGAATGCAAATGATAATATTCACTTGTTCTTTGGCATTGGAGATAGGTATGGAGGAAGAGGTCTAGACTAGTCTTAAGGGTGTGGAAACCAAGTGGAGGCCTAATCTAAGCTTAGATGACAATTCTGCTAAATTCGGGCTCAAAACAGGCTGCTACAGGGTTTCATGTAGTACTACTACAAGATGTCCTAGTTCTACTGCAAGATGCCCTGTTTTACTACAAGAAATAGATCGAAAGCTAAGGAGATGGTAGGGAAGGTGGAATAAGGCATGGAGGAGATGAACATTGTCCAAGGCTCAATCAGATGCTTCAAGATGGTAGGATTTTCTCAATAGAAATGGAAATTTTGCTTGCAAAACAAGAATTCGTATTTAGGGTTTAGTGGACTTTGGCAACATGGGAGGATAAGGCTTGGATGAGGAAAATGAGATGAGGTCTCCTTGCAAATTATAAGCTCCTACAACAACATATATTATTGTCTTCATTTATGCACAAATTCATTTATACATGGGTAAGATTTATTAAATGGAAGAAAATAGAGTTATTAATATCTAGTGGCTAAGTTCATGAATGGAAGTTCTTTGAAAATAATGCAAAACTTAAGAGATCAAAAATGATAATTGTATATCAAGAAACCCAAAGACAATTACCTGCTCATCAAGAAACTCAAAGACAATGACCTACTCAGCTTTGACCGAACATGCAGAGAAAAATAAGCATCATATATGCATTGAGGAGGCTAGGGTTATCGCTAAGATTCCTCATTTCCATCATCGTAAGTTTAGGGAAGCCATTGAAATTGAGAGGTCTTCCAATAATATTAATAGCGATGACAACTAGAAAATTAATAGTTGTTGGATTCCCGCGCTCTCTTCTTAATTTTCTCTGTCTTTATCTAGGCCCTTTGTAATTTTTTATTATTTTTTTAAAGTTAATATTAATATTCTCAATTTTATTATTATTAATATAAACATTAGTATTATTATTAATATTAGTGTTTAGTAATATTATAATTAATTTATTATTAGTTTTTAATCCTTACTTTTATATATATATATGACAATACAATACAATATAATATAAATATTATTTATATATAAATATTATATATCCAATATTAGTTTTTAATCTTTAATTATATATATATATATATATATATATATATATAATAATAATATAATAATAATAATAATAATAATAATAATTAAATATTATTAAAACACTAAACATATAGTAATTAGTTGATAAATAATAATATATAGATATTAGTATTATTAATATTAATACTAGTGTTTAGTAACATTATAATTACTTTATTATTAGCTTTTAATCTTTAGCGATTTTTATATATACTGATAATAATATAATATAATATTAATATTATTTATTAGTATTAGTATTAGTTTTATGAATAATTATTATTATTATTATTAATATTTTTATATATAATATAATATATTTAATCTATATATATATATATATATATATATATATATATATAATATATATATAGCCATTAATGAGTTAAAAAAAAAAAAAAATTAGTACTAAACATTTCCCCTTTCCCTCCCCGAGTCAAACATAGCCGTTTTGTTCTAGCTATTAGTTTGACATGTCTCCCTATTTAACCTTCTTCTTAGATCTGTTTCTTCATCGTGTCTTGAAGATGAACCACACTTGTTTGTTTGAAATGCATCAACCAAAATCTTCAATGTGACTTCTTCCAAAAAATTCTTTATACACAATGACCTACTCATCAAGAAACCCTAGATCATGCAGTAAAGCAAGAAATCTATTTTTGGGTTGTGTGAATGGAACCCTCAAGTCATGATCCCATAAGGGAGATGAGGTGAAAGACACTATCACAATATTTTTTGGAGTGTATTATGTCACTATGATACCACGGATCTATTATCCAAAAATGGAAGCAAACTAATTAATCATCCAAATACTTGCAAATTAACAAAACTAAAATCACTTCAACAGCTAACTATGAATGTAATCTAAGAATACATGTGCAAGAAGAGGAACCTATGTTGCTAAGGTTGGGCCCTAACCCAATAGCTTCAACCCTTTGATTCAACTCAGTGCTGGATCAAGGGAATGCTTCTCATTTTCATTAAAATGTAAAAAATACATATGAGTCACCAATCCCAATGTCTTAGCTTGAAAATGCCTCTTGGCTACAACAAAAAAAGTCAAATCCTAGTGAGGCTCTAGGCCTTCTTATTTATACAACTAAATCTACCAACATCTTCCCTAAATTTAGGAAGGCTTGGCTCCGAAACACGAGATCAACTGGTCTTCAACTATCACTGGCTTGGTTGCTAATTATCTTAATAGCTCATCTGCTTGTAACTTTGAGCTAATGAGATCCGGTGCAGAAATATTCGAGTGAGTGAGGAGTTAAGGAGGGAAATACAATATCCTAAAATCCCTCTTTCTTGTCTACTTTGAGTTCCTTCACTTTAATTAGCCAAAATTTGCTCCAAAACTTGCAATCAATGCACATTATGCCACAAGAAATGACATCTCATATTTACCCTTCTCATTAAGAAAAATATAAAAAAACATGTAAAGACATATGAGAAAAGTTGGTTTTAATAAGTTGGAGAGTGGCATTAACGTCCATATAATTTTCCCATTGATGAGCCTCATAAATCACAAGTGTCTAGTCTTTCAAAGGTGTGTTAGTAGAAACATGAAGTCAGTCGCCCCACTACAACCCATTGTAGTGGAAGAACATTTTCAACAGTGGGGCTTGGACATTATTGAGGAAATTTTCCTACATTCATCAAAGCAGCATCGCTACATATTAACTACCACAAATTACTTCACGCAGTGGAGAAAAGCAGTTATGCTCAAACGGGTGAATGATTAGGAAGTCATTAGCTTTTTTCAATAGAACATCATTTCCAATTCCATCATTCTTGCTTCACTCTTTTTCGACAATGCAACATACTTTTCATCGTTAAGACTCTATGATTTTGCATTGGAAAATGGTATCATATCAAAACAGTAAACTAATTATTATCCGCAGGGGAATTGTCTTGTTGAATCCATGAATAAGAACCTAATCGACATTATCTAGAATACCATATTCTCCAAGCAGTGAAAATGGAACTTAGTCATGCTGAAACCTCCCCTGAACTTTGCTTTGGTAAACTCCTTATGGGTTGACTTAGTCATGCTGAAACCTTCCCTGAACACCTCCCCTTACTTCATGGTTTACGAAAAAGAATCCATCCTTCCACCCAACATCTACTTACCTGCTCTCCAACTCTCACAAGAATCCCAAGGCAAGCCATGTCTGTTACGACAACGTAGGATAGACACCCTTCATAAGTTTCAAGAAGAAAGGTTGAAAGAAAAATAAAAATGTTCACTTCACCAGAATCGTATCAAGAGGTGGTTCGACAAGAAGTCTATAGAGAAAAATAACTTCAGTTTGTGTGACTTAGTCTTAAATTGGGACAAATCCCACGAGGAAAAAGGAAAACACATTAAGTTTTATTCCCTGTGGATTAGGCCATTCATAATGCGTGAATTAGGCCATTCATAATGCGTGAAAAGCTTGGCCAACACACTTATCATCTTCAATCACTTGATGGGAAGATTGACTCCTATCAATGGATAAGAATTGAAACAATATTGTCAATGAAAGTTTGGGGTTGTGCCCTACACTATGTACATAGTCTTTTCTTTTGTTGTTTGATTTTTTTTTGGTTCCCGTTATGTGAATAAGTTTTTTGCATGAATATTTTGTGGCTTCTAAGTAAGTGTGGGGCCAAACTATAAATATTATTGTGACACTTCAACATTTGGCTAGCCTTTTGTCAATGTCATTGTGTTGGTTACATTTTTTGGCCAATGAAGTTTTGACGGAAAATATGATCCATCCAAAAGGAGAGTTTTGGTCTAACCATGAACCCATGTCAAGTCCAGAAACCTAGTGCCTATACTCAGTCCTTATGTTTTGGTGTCCTCAATCTTATCCAACTAGTGGGAATGGAGAAGGGAAAAAAATATAAACGAGCAAACCTGAATCAGAGGTCTCTATATGCTTCTATGAAGGAAAAACCTGTTATGCTATCAATAAGTCAGGAGCCCTCTTCCACCCAAAAATAAATAAGTGCCAATGCATAGTTCTCTTTAAATAAATAAATAAAGGAGAAATAAGAGAAAGGCTTCTTGCGCAGGGAGGTGAAGCAAGAAACTTTGCTAAGGTATTGTCCAGGCTTACTAACAACAAAGAAATGTTTGCGTTCCTATGTGATTCCGTCGGGATACTGTCCAAACCTGTTGGAAATGGAGCAACACCAGAGATGAAAAATTATACTCTGAAATTCTGAATCTTACGAGCTACACTACCCTTCCCAACTCGAAACATTGTGACTATTCTAAATATTATGTTGTGTTCAACCGAGAAGGTATAGAGGAGACCATGTATATTTTAGGGGTAAGTGGGAAGGCCAAAGTAATCTGCATGATGAATCAATACTCCCTGAAGAACCAAGGCCCTACACAAAAGAAATTAACCAAGACAAAGAAGCTAGAGTTCAACAGTGTGTCACCAAGTATTGTACTTGTTGCAACGCCCTCCAAAATGTTGGCTTAGACCTAATTTCAAAGCCTTCCTTGGTCTTTTACATTGTTTTTGCAAACACTAGAGCTCATTTCATGAGCTTTCTTGCAGTGCTTTGGTCCCTTTTTCATGTTGGGTTAACTGTTGTCTTTTGCCATGTTTAGCTGTCGTGCAATGTTTGTAATCCTATTCTTATGGTTTTCAAGGTCTTTCTTTGCGTATGTGATTTGTTCCAACTAAGTAAACATCTGTCACATCCATACACAAAGTCTTGAGCATTGTCACACAAGTGTCGTCTCGGTCATCCTAAAGGCTATCTTAAGTGTCGCATTTGACATATATTTTCATGAGGTAGTAAGACAGAGGGAAATACTTTGTTCATGTGTTCAAATGATTTATGTTATTATGTCATAAAAGTATGCTAAGTGTGTGATCACATTCAAGGTTCATCACAGTTCATCACTTGTCCCACAGTTAGCCAATTTCATAAAATATTCCCAACCAAGCAACTTAGCTTCACCGGGCCCAAACTGAACTGCACACTAGGCAGTCTCAACCCTCTAAGTTGTGACCTTACTGCTTGGAACTACACAATGTGTAGTCCCTATCTCCTAGGGTTGTTTCACTGCAAATTCATCTGCCCGAATTTTGACCTTAACCCCCATAATTGTGCAGTTATGTTCCTTCACTTCTCATCTTCAAGCCTCAAGGTCTTCTCTTGGCTGCTGGAACTTCATAATGCATAGAATTCCAACCTCCCTTGACATCCAAAACTACGTAGTTAGCTTTCCTAGTGCCCATTCCCTCACCGTGACCCCATTGTCTCCATAAACTGCGCAGTCTTGTCCTTCAGGCCTCCATAAGCTGCACACTATGTTGTCTCAGAACTCAAGCTCTTCTCCCTAATTGTTGGAATGGTGAACTACGTAGACTCTAAGTCCCTCTTCCCAACCTATCACTTGTACTAGGCTCAGTTGATGGATCAGAATGCATCATCTTAGACTAGGGGGTTTTCAGATTGATGTTGTCTCATCATGAGTGAATTGCAGGAACAAGTACACTATCATGCTATGGAAATATGATGGAGAAGGAGAAGGAGGTAATCATACATAAATAATCTCTTGTATATGAACTCACAAGTTGATCAATCGAGAGACAACAAAGGGTCATAAATTTTCGACCACCATCCAAGACTAAATATCATTGAAGACTTTGCATTAGCAAGCCATGTGGAGGTGAAGAGAAATCATATTCAAGAAGACATCCAACACTTAACAACAACGGTGACTTGACATTGTCACATCATCAAGAATTCCATGTCAACATTGTCATGTCATGAGTGGTCATATGCCACATCATTATTGTGGACCATGTATATTGTATTCAAATGTATTGTAAAGTGGAAGCCCGAAGGAAACACATGGAATGTAAAGAGTCATCTAAGTTAAAAAGTCATAGGAAGTCAAACATTCATTATCATAGTCAAAGAGTCACCCTTCGTTATATATACTCCCTCATTGTATCAGAAAAGAACTTTTCACCTTGGTTCCTCCCACAAGGCATTAGAGAGATCAGCTAGTTCTTTGAGGATCAAGGAGTGGCACCAATGTCCCATTATTAGGCCTAGTGATGTACATTGTAAACATGTTTCTTGGAACTTTTACTTAATAATAGAATCCTTTAAGGGCAACACATTCTTCATGCATGGACTACGGATGTTTCTAAGGCTATTTTATAGATGTTTGTATTATACGTTTTCTTTCACATGTGTTAAGATAGTTGAACTATTTTGGTTATTTTAGTGCTTACCTTATCGAGAATGTGTTGTAATGGTTTTTATTTCCATACCAAACTTGTTGACTATTCCACAGGATATTAGATAGATCTTTCTTCATTTATTGGTTGTAACAACCATCACATCTGTTGTGGACTATTACGTTAGATGTTAGAAGGAACCTTCTAGTTCACGTGTGTCTCTTCATGGGTGGTGCTATTACCTCTCACTTAGAGGCTCACTTTTCTCCCTTCTCTGCAGTATAAGAACCTTGACATAGTTTTAAATGAACACTCACCAGGCACACCCCCTTGGTTTTTGAAGAAACCATTGCACCCCTCTCTCTTGCTAAAAACTAGAGCTAAGGCATATCTTTAAGAATTCAGCAACTGAGCCTTTATACCAGATGGGACTCCTACACCAAATGGTGTGAGGTCTAATTAGGACTTCACATCTGGGAGATCCCCTGAATGTTGGCGGGTCTAGCACCATAAAAAAAATCCCTAGGAATACATCAATCAAATGCTCCTTTGGAATATCAATTACCTAGATATTCACTCTTTGAAAGTCCCAATGTGCTCCACAACTTAACCCTTTTGTTTGAGATTTATCAATTGGATAAAGAAGGTATTTCTCTTTGTATCCTCATAATGTGCTATAAATTCCTCCACAAAAGAATTCCAAGTGATAAGTTATTTATGAGAATAAATCCATCAATACAACATGAATTGATTGAGTTCTAAATATAAATATGAAATGCGTAGCTTTTGTGCATGTTGAACATTGTGTAGATTAAATAATTGCTCCATCTGTAGTATCCATGCTACGGGATCCTTGCCAAAATCTTTCTCATATTGATACTTTGAATGTGGTTATTCTTCAACTCAAAGTTAGAGTCTCTAAAATCATGATTCATATTCCTTTTATTCTCATCACGAGTTTCATGGACTACCTTGTCACCATTAGGAATCCTTTCTTGTAGCAACTTTGTCAAACCTTCCTTCAAACCCTCCATGTATTCTTTTAAACCTTCTATGTCCCATTTTATGTCCTCTTTTATGGCTGATTTTAAACCTTCAATTTGTGTTTCTAAACCACCCATGTTAGGTTCCAATTCGTTTTTGGTTTCCATTTGTGATAGCAAAAATTATTGTACGTGTTCCCGTAATTTTGATATATCATGTTGCATTTCTTCCTCTTCTTCATGCATCTTGGTAGAGATTTTTTAAGGCTTAATGCGTGTATAATATCTCAGTTTAGGAGGAATTTTGGAACCAATTAATTATTTATATGCTTCACTATGCCATTTGAATCACTTCAAACTAATTTTTCAAACAAAAGTCATGCAAATTTAAAAATACACACCTTTTAAGAGATTGCTTTTGAACCTGTTAATAAGGCTGAAACTAAAACTATCGTATATCTTTGATTTATGCCTCCCAAAGTCTGAAATTATTTCTTGAGGTAGCCCTATGTGTCTTCTTTCCAACAACACAATTCAAACCGAGATTGGATTCTTCAATATAAAATTATGCCAAATCTCCCACGATGACTTGATTATGGACTGGTTCAATACACCAAACACGTATGTGATTCCACATGTCACCTTTTCAACCTTCAACCTTAAAAATCATACCCAAAAAACTAAAATTTGTACAATTTTAGTCACATTTTATGTAATTCAAATCCGATGCTTGAGGAGAAATTTATGATGATTTTCCATAGGACACTTGTTTGAGACTGAATTCTAGAGTATACAAAAGCCCTAACTTCTTTGGACCATGTCTCTGAAAATATGGTGAACCAAGGTCTGAAATTGTAACCAAATTTTCATCACATTTATTCTCCATGTGGTAAAAATTTCATGGTTTGAATCTTCACAAAAAATAAATTATAGTGAAAATTACACAATGACTCATTTGAAATAGAAAAACCCTAGAACCAAGAGCTTTGATACCAACTATTATGTAATGAAATAAAAGTAGAATAGAAACATAAGAAAAAATAGATCAACGACTAGATACTAAGCCACTTCAAGGGGGAAACCTCCCTGTACATCACATAAATAAACCATTCTCGATGGATGATTCAAATGACAATACCTCCTTGGTATATCTAGGAGTCTAAAGGATCATAATATAATTAGAGCCTACATAACAATAATAATGTAAGGGATCAATCAATAACAATAGTGGGTTTCTATGTTGCACAACAATAACAATATGGAGGTTACACTAGTATTGTAGGGACATAACAGGGGAGATGATGAGTTGTGAAATTTCCATATTTTTACCACCCAACCATTCCCTTTTTACCTTAGTTCATTCCTCCTTCTTGACTTTTTGAATCATTAAAATGTATCTTTTGTGATCTTATAGCTCAAGGTAAAATGCTCATTGTATCTCTTTCATTTTCTTGCTTAGATTAGAATAAAGATATGTTTTAGGAGAACTTATCAAGTATTCACATTATAGACATATTATTAATTGTGGTGTGTGTAATAAAATGGAATGACGATGGTTACAAAAGGTTTTAGCCATAGGTGGGTCCAAGGGGTGTAGCTCAGTTTGCGATCACCATGGTATGAAGTATTGTGTAAACTAAGAGATTGAAGGTTCAATTCCCCTTAAAGTAAATCAATCTATGGGGAGGAGGATTGGTTGTAGACCCTAGAGGTTATAGTAGTGGCTACTAGAATCGACTATGTCACGTGAGTACAAGACTAACCTAGTTTTCAATTCCTCTGGTTACAAAAAAAAGTGTTTTAGTTGCAAGTATATAGTTACATGGCATATTATTACCAAGCTACAATACAAAAACATGTGGGAAGTGAACATGTTGGTAATTTGCAACTTGGTGCGGGAGACCTCTCATTTTCAAAATAATGGAACCGCCTTCCCTTTTCAATGTAAGAGATAACTCATTAGAACTACATAGCACATAGGCACTCATTTCAAGGACCAATGAAGCCAACTTGACGAACAAGATTCAATGGATTGTTGCAGAAAAATGGTATGGTTACAAGGCATTCCGACCAACCGCGAGAATCTCACAGTCAATTCAAGAAAGGTGCAGCTTGGTTAAATGTGGGACCAAATCATAGGTTCATTTGTGTTTTAGCACAAAACACTTATGGACATGCCATAGGATTACATAACTATTACAAAATAAATGTTTCTCATGAAGAGCATCATCTCTCATGACAACTTGGATATATTTAATTACCTTATTGTCTTTACTATAACAAAATACGTTATCATTGCCTTATCTTGTAAATTGGCTAGTCCAAAATGGCGGGGAAATATTAATGTGTTTGAATGACAACATGCCTCATTATGTGTATGTTTTTGTGTGTGTGTGTGTTCTCTAAAGCAGTAGTTACTAGTTTGCATTTAATAATGTAAAGTTTGTTTACTATTGTGTATCCTTTTGGCAACCATCTCTTGTGTATGATTTTGAAATATATATAGAGTTTTTATTCAAGTATTTTAGAATCATAAGAAAAATCCAACCTTGAGAAAGGGGACACTAAAGGTAATGCACTATGTCGTTAGTTCTTTTATTCATTTAACGGTCCTTCAAAGTTGTGCCAGAACAAACAAGAAATCAATTGCCCCACTGCAGCGCATTGCATTGGAAGAACCTTTTCAAAAGTGGGACTTGGAAATTATTGGGGAATTTTTCTTGCATTCATCAAAGAATCATCGCTACATCTTAACTACCATAGATTACTATACGCGGTGGACAAAAGTAGTTGCGCTCAAACAGGTGAATGATCAGGAAGATGTTAGCTTTCTACAGTAGAACATCATTTCCAAGTTCGTCATTCCTACTTCACTTTTTTTCGATAATGAAACATACTTTTCATTGTTAAGACTCTATGATTCTTCAATGGAAAATAGTATCCTATAGTAACATTCGGCTAATTATTATTCGCAGGGGAATGGTCTTGTTCAATCCATGAATAAGAACCTAATCCACATTATAAAAAAATACCATATTCTCCAAGTAGTGAAAATGGCACTCCACTTTGGTAAACTCCTTATGGGATGACTGGGTCATGCTGGAACATTCCCTAAACACCTCCCCTTACTTCCTATTGTACAGAAAAGAATTCATCCTTCCACCCAACATCTTTTCCTGCTCTCCAATTCTCAAAAGAACCTAATGCAAGCCATGTATGTTAATCCAACGTAGGACGAACACCTTTCATAACTTGCAAGAAGAAAGGTTGAAAGAAAAAAGAAAAAAAATCACTTCACCGGAGTCATATCAAGAGGTCGTTCAACAAGCAGTCTGCATGGAAAAACAACTTCGGTGTGGGTGACTTCATCCTAAAGTGGGATAAATCCCAAGAGGACAAAGGCAAACACATTAACTTTCAGTCCATGTGGATTGGGACATTCACAGTGCATGAAAATATTGGCCAACACACTTATAGTATTCAATCACTTGACAAGAAGATTGAATCTCTCCCTGTCAATGGCCAAGACTTGAAACAATATTTTCAATGAAAATCTGGGGTTATGCCCTACACTATATACATAGTCTTTTCTTTTGTTGTTTGTTTGTTGTTTGAGTCTTGTTTTGGTTCCCGTTATGTGAATAAGTTTTTTGCATGAATATGTTGTGGATTCTAAGTATGTGTGTGGTCGAACTATAAAGATTTTTGTGACACATCATCATTTGGCTAGCCTTTTGTCTATCTTCCTTATGTTGGTTATAGTTTTTTGGCCAATGAAGTTTTGATAGAAAATATGATTCATCTGTAAGGAGGGTTTTGGTCCAACCATGAACCCATGTCTAGTCCGGAAACCTCATGCCCATACTTGGTCCTTATGTTTTGGTGTCCTCAAGCTTATCCAACTAGTAGGAATGGAGAAGGGGAAAAATATAAATGAGAAAATATAAATTAGAGGTCTCTATATGATTCTCTAAAGAAACAACCTCTTTTGCTCTCAATAAGTCGAGATCCCTCTTTCACCCCAAAATAAATAAGTGTCAATGCATAGTTCTCTTTAAATAAATAAATAAAGCTGAAAGAATAGAAATGTTTCCTATGCAGAGAGGTGAAGCATGAAACTCCGTTGAGGTATTGCCCAAGCTTGCTAGAAGAGGAGAAATGTTTATGTTCCTGCATGACTCCATCAGGGTACTATCCAACCTTTCTTATAGTAGAGTAACACCAGAGATGAAAAATTATACTCTGAAAATCTTAAGCTCGCGAGCTACACTACCCTTCCCAACTCGAAACATTGTGATTATGCTAAATCTTATGTTGTGTTACAACAAGAAGGTATAGAGGATATGATGTCTATTTTTGGGGTAAGTTAGAAGGCCAAAGTAATCTTCACAATGAATCAATACTCCTTGAAGAACCAAGGTCCTGCACAGAAGAAGTTAACCAAGACAAAGAAGCTAGAGTTCAACTAATGTGTCGCCAAGTGTTGTAGCTACTGCAACACCCTCCAAAACTTTGGCTTACACCCAATTTCATATCCTTCCTTGGTATTTTACATTGTTTTTGCAAACACTAGAACTCATTTCATGAGCTTCCTTGGAGTGCTTTGGTCTCTTTTGCATGTTGGGTTAATTGTCATCTTTTGGCATGTTTAGCTATTGTGCAATGTTTGTAAGCCTATTATAATGGTTTCGAAGGTATTTCTTTGTGTATATGATTTGTTCCAACTATGTAAAAATTTGTAGTGTCCATACACAAAGTCTTCAACATTGTCACACAAGTGTTGTCATGATCATCCTAAAGCCTATGTTAAGTGTCGCACTTGTCATATCTTGTTGTGAGGAAGTCACACAGAGGGAAATGCTTTTTTCATATTTTTGGATGATCTATGTTTTCGTGTTGTCAAAGTATGCTAAGTGTGTGGTCATAGTCAAGGTTCATCATAGTTCACCACCTATCCCACAGTTATCCATTTCTAGAAAATCTTCCTGTCCAAGAAAATTAGCTTCATTGGGACCCCAACTAAATTGTGCATCGTGCAGTCTCAGCCCTCGAACTTTTGACCTTGCTGCTTGGAACTACACAATGTACAATCCTTGTCTCCCAGGTGTTATAGACATTTTTGGGCACTTCAACCCCAATCATAAATGTCCATAAACTGAGGGCTCCTAAGTCCCTAAAAGTGTTGCTTCACTGCCTAAAGGAACAAGGTCAGCTGATTACATCGTCTCCTAGAAGTTCTCCACTAAAAACTGCTCATAAATGATCAAAACTGGACCATACTGAAAACTTAGTGCAGAGGGTGCGATGCATATCACCTTCCCAGTGTACAGAGTCCGTTGCATACTGAATGGCTCCTTTGTAGGGTGCGATGGTCGGGAATGGACAAATTGCAGGGACAAATTGCGAGGTGGAAGATCATGGAATCTTCCAGAAGCTTCCCCTCTGACACTTGCCTCTCTGTTTTCGACCAGGGATGAGTAAGAGATCATCATTCTCCAAGTGGAATCAGGAACTATCAGAGATAGGACACTAATCAAGACCCCAGAAGATGACTCACCTCCCTACAATCATCTATATATGGATCCCTCATCACAGAGATCCAGAGGCTGGAATTTTGTATCTTGTAGAGAAGTGTTGTTGGTTTTCAGGATAAACTTCATAGTGTTGGGTGATATAAGCTTTACTTGAGGTGAAGAAGGGCTTTCTTGCTGGAGGATGATGCTGGGTCAGAACATATGGTTGTAATCCTCTTGCTACTTTTCATCTTAATAAAGTTATTAAAGTTTTCCTCCATATTCTTGTATGTTTGTTTATATATGCATTTGTATGGTTAAAACATATCTGGTCCTGTGTTATTTATGAATATAGATATTTGTTCTTCGATAGTAGTATGTTGCTGTGATTCCACAGGTGCTCTTTGAAGCTGAGTAGATGAATAAGAAGCGACAAAGCTCTATCAGGAAGGAGAGGAATCAAACAAGGAAATCAAGCGCAAGACTAAGGTTGCTCTCCTTGGTTCCACACTTATCTATTTTCATAAGGGAAAACGAAAGTATACTTTACCTGTTTATTTCTAAGATAGCTACCAGTCTTAGTGGGAATAGAAGCATCCAAGTGGACATTATTCCCGGTAACAAAATGGCGACTCCGCTGAGGAGCGACTAGATTGTTTGTTAGCCTATCTTTGTTTCTTTTATAAACTTACAGACAGAGCCTGAAGCCAAGCCAGCTAGCCTTCGAACTGCATTTGTTATACAAATTCAAAGTAAATCAATGCTTCTTTAGTCTATCTCCAGGTTTTGTTTATGAATTAAACAATCGATCTGCAAACAGTCTAATTGCCCTAAGTGGTTTCTCTAGTAACCTCCTTAGATTAGCCCCTGTGATTTACATATACTGAACATCACTTACTCGGCCTAAATCCCTGAACTGAATTGCAAATTGTGAGTAAAAACTTGTTCAAAGTCTCACACTGGTACCACCACACCCTGCCTTCAAGGAAGTCTATATGCATCGCACTTCCCGAGTGCAGTAGGTGCACTGCATACTGAATTCACTGTGTGACAGGTGCAATGGTCAGGGAAGGTTAACTTGACCTTCAGACTTTCGGTTTTTCCTCACTGTTTTCAGTCCTATTCAGGAGTTTGCTATCTGTAGTTAGTGTATCTCTGTGAAAACCCCCTTCTCTTACATTATTCCACCTCCATAGTGCAAAGAACTGTAAGTTTTTTTATGTATTGTGTGCCATTTTCAGTTCTCTTTTGCAAAGAAGTAGCATAGTCGAACTGTTGTTTTTTGATCTGAAAGTGTCGTAGCTATCGTTTTCAGTTTTAGAAGACAATCCCAATGTTCTTGATAGTTTATTATACAGTTACTGTTGTATATGATTTGAATTAGTATTTTTTAAAGTGTCGAAAAGAAATTTTCATTTCGAAATCGCAAAGTGCCTCTCTTACCTTCACTTCATTTTGAAAAGAAATTTGTTGAGTATTGTCGCTTTGAAAATAATTCAAATTTGCACTTAGCTTTGTTATCATCATTCATACATTAAGAAGGCTAAAAACAAATACATGCATGTGAATTTGCATTTAGACTGGTTGGTTTGATTTAGGATGGTGCATTTAGCGTCTGCTCTGTGCTCTTTGCAGAAAGATTCTTAACCTTCTTTCCTTAGTAGCTAATATTTTCATTGCCAAAAGAAGATTAAACATTTGTTTATCATCTTAGACTGCATTTTACGAATTGTATACACATCACGGAGTGAACCTGAAAGGCAAATTTTTAAGAAAGATGAACTTAAAATAAATTTAATGAATCTAACAACTCTTTGGAACCTAACACACAACATCTAGAGGTCTAGGCTAGAGACGTATTCCGGTGTCGTAAAACCTGGTAACTATTGTTTTCATTGTTGGTTGGGTGATTCCTCCACTCTGAGACGGCAAGTTCCAGTACGGACTTGTGCTCCCATGTACCATCGAGTATATATTGGGAGACCACAATAGGCTGCATCCTTTATCCTTAGGAAGCTGTGTCTGCCGCCCTATCGATCGCAATGCACTGAACACAACATTCAGGAATATTGACTGCCGTACCGTAAAAAGTATTCTACAATTTTGCGATTGGTTTGGTAATCCCCTCTACCTAGATCTCCAGAGTAGTCTATTTTGCTCTTTTTCAGACTCCTTAAAAGAAAAGGTCCTCTAAGCACTTGTCACTTCAGGCTAAATAAAAATCGAAGGCGACTAGAGTCATCTTTTGTTTTTTCTCAACTCTTTAAAATTGAAAAAACAAGTTGTGTCAAAGCGTCTAAAATTTATTTTAATTGGAATAACATCCCAAATTCCCCCTATTGGTCTTTAGGTTGAGAAAATGGAGTCTACCAACCAAGGATTTCCCCCTGGAGGAAATCCTAGTCACTTCTCCTCTTGGGGAGATGTTGGTGCACCCCATATGGCCACTTTGTCACTTCCAGGGTTGACAATTGGTTTGCCTGTCTCGTTCTTCTCTACCTCTGTCGTTCAAAATCTCGTAATTCCTAAACAATCAAGTCAGCAACTAGATGACACTAGAGTCGCCTCCCAACCTTCTACTTCGTCTGATTCTCCCTTTCCTCCTTCCTCTTCACTTGATAAAGCCGATAAAGCTAAAAATCAAGTAACTAAGAAGAAGAAGAAGCAGAAAGAGAAAAAGGAACCAAAATCGAAAGGGGGCAACCAAGCGTCATCTAGTGAAAATCCTCACGTGGCACCGTCGAAACCTAAATCTCCTTGTGTCATTTGCAATGGAGACCACTATCACCGAGATTGTCCCAGCATCCCTCGGATCTTAAGGGACTGGTCTCCTCGTTTGCACAATCTGGTGGCGTCAACCTCTGACGATCATGGTGAATGCACACCATCAACCAGTGAAAGTGAAGCACCTGGACAAAAAAGGAATCCCAAATTTCCTTGTAAATTGTGTGAAGGAAATCATGTCGTCCACCATTGTCCCTTCCTTGACGAAGCTAAAAGAGTTTTGGATGACCGTCCTGCTTCACTGCTATGGCTTGCTCCTCGATATAAAAAACTCTTGCCAAGTCCTCCACTAGTTGAAAATCTGGCTAGCCCATCATTTTGGTCGGCTGAAGTGTCTATCATTGAAAATGAACCCTCTGAATTCATACCAGACGAAAGTCAAAAGGTCGAGACGGCAATTGACTCGGTCTTGCCTTCAGAGTGTTCATCTTCAAATGCTACCGTCACTGAAGAGAAAGAGAATGACACCATTCAAATTCTTTTCATAAACACAGGCTCCGATGAACTTGGTAGCAGTCCACGCGTTCCTTTATCACAGGAAGGAAGTTCATCAGAGTCATATCCAGCTGGCTATTCAGTCCCACCTCCAAGCAACCTAGTCGTTTCCTTCGACTGGAATCTACTAGGCAAACCCCGTTTACCAGCTACTGTACCATTCAGAATCATTGTACAAGCTTACAGAATGGTCATGGCTGGTGTTAGAGTCGGCTTGGTCAAGTCCTCCATCAGGGATCAAAACTCTTTATGCATTTCTTGATTAGGTGTCCCGCTCCTCTCTTTCAGTTGCATTTCGCTAGGGGCATGCCATGACCTAACGGAGAAAGTCATGCTAATCAGTTTCCCTCATGTCTGGCCCATTGCTGGTTTAGGTCTCGGTCCAAAATCAATGAAATTCATGATAGTCAAGGTTTGGTCCTATTTCAGGACAAAGTCATTTTTGGTTTGAGCCTAGAAATTCATCAGTTTGATCTTTGAAGAAACATGACCAGAAACCAGCCATGAAGGCCAGAGGGAGATCTTATACACCTAAAGTGCAGAAAGCTTCATCGTCACCGCAAGAGACATCGACTCTTCTTCAAAACTCTGTTTTGAAGAAAAGTCAAACAAGGTCAACCATGACAAAATTTTCCAAAAAATCGACAGTTGACATTTTTAGATGCAGTCAAGGATTTCAAAGCCAGATGCCGTCACACCGTCCCTGCAAAGATGTGCCAAATATTTCATCATTTGAGCCAAAATTTCAAGGAAAAAGCAAAAATCAGTGTGTTTAAAGGTCAATGAAAAAGTGCAGAACACAAACATTAGAAAAGGGGTTTTTGAAGAGGAGAAAATCAAAACAGTTTCTCTCAAGCCTATAAATACATATTGTGGCCCAAAGCAAAGCCATTGTGCCATTGGAAACTTGGAAAGACATTGCAGAAGGTGGGAGAGTGAGATTGTTGAGAGTTTGAGTGAGTTGGGAGGTGACTTGGGAAGCGCGGCGCACTCACCACGCACGACGCACTCACCACGCGCGACGCATACATAGCTAGCCTGTCGTTGAATGAATACACAGGCACGACACATATAAGGCGCGCGGTGCACTGGGTTTTGCGCGTGGTACACAGGGACAAAACGCCCAGAACGTGCCAAATCACTTCCAAATTTTGGGGAAGCCTATCAAATTGAAAGGTAGGCTCTTAGACATCTTTTGTTCATCATGTTCTCAAGGATATGGTGTTTGTGAAGAGGTTGAATGTCACCCAAAATACATAATGTCAACCATGAGAAAATCATCAAGAAAACGAGGGCTGGGGTTGTAAATTTGTGTTGATATTGCCAAGGTCTCACTCCACTCACCTATATACCTCACCTATCATTTTTTCATCATCCCTTGTCATTTTTCCCAAAACCCTACCCTAAGTCACTACCAAACCCTCTCCCTATCCCTCCACTATTTGGTTAAATCAAAGTCACCACGAAATCAGCTCATTGTGCAAGCCAAGCTGTGGGAGAGGGGTGCATGGTCAAAGAGTCGAAAGAGTTAAAGATTGGAAGAAAATTTGAGTGTTTTCATAGAGCGCGGCACACTCACTTTGTGTAGCGCACACAGGGCCCGCCCACTGTGTAAATATAACCCTGGCTTGGCGCATACCCAGCGCGCATCGCACAAAAAAATAAGCCCAAAAACTATCCAATCTGCCTAAAAACTTTTGGATGCTCCTCAAATTTGAAAGGTAGGCCATCTACCTCTGTTCTTGCATCAAAATTTGAAAGGGATAGCCTGGTGGTAGGGGTATAAATCAAGTGCAAACATTTTTGTAAAGCCAACAAGAGAGAAACAAAGAAATCATGATCCTAAGGTTTATGCTACAGTGAAAAGGCTGCCAATATGTTTCAAACCCTACCCCATCAACACCATACTCAAACACTCCCAAATCCATGATAAATTTCTCTTTTAAACCCCTATTCCTCTTTTTATCATTCCCCTCCTAAAATCCCCTGTTTTATTGTCCCCTTGGTGACAAATTTGTAGAGCATCTATCAGTTCAGTGGTTTCAAAGGGCAGCAAAGAAATTCAGGGTGCAAACAACAGCAATGGCATCGGAGACTTCAGCAGATTATGAAGGGGAAACCCACAGTGATACAGCTTCAGGGGAACAGGCTCCCCAAAGACCTAGGAGTGGCAGACATGTCAGGGATGAACCAAACACCCTCACTAAGCTGCAGGCATTTCCTCTCGCTATGTCTTGTTTCCAACAATTGGAATGTTTCGAATTTTGTGAGAGGGTGGCAAATGTTAGAATTCATCATGAGTTGGCCCGTCTCTTTGCACTTCACCTACATGGAGGACAGTCTATCTTGGCAGGGGTCACTTTCACTTTGACACCCGAAACCATATCAGTGGCAACAGACATACCGAATGTTGGAGAGCAGTGGCACAAGAAGATGAAGGTGGAGAGGGAACTTTATGAGCCTTACATAAAGGCCAGTTGTTTAAGTCAGCTCATGAGAGTTTTCCCATTCAGATTTCTGAGAGATGATTATGTTCTACTCATGAGATTGATCAGGAAATACTTCAGCTGTGAGGGGAGGTTTTCTCGCATTTATGCCTATCACATCAGGTTACTCATGCACTTCACCAGGGTGCGTATGATGAACCTCTCATTTTTAATTTGCGGAAACATAGAGAGGATGAGAAAGTTCATGCAACACAAGACCCCTCGGCAGCAACTCAACAGTGTATATCATTTTGCTCTCATCCAGATTTTGGTGGATCATCAGTTGGGATTGCAGGGCATTACTTGGGAGGACTTCATCTCCCGTTACTTCTTCAGCACTCCACAGGTAGTATCAGAGGAAAAACATGAGATAGGTGGTCCTTCTCATCAGCATGAGCACCATGAGACCACTGTGGCACCATTTTCTGTCACATATCAGAGAGGCTATCCGAAAGGCACCAGGCCTTTGTTTGCAGCAGCAAAGCGAGTGTTATCTCCACCCGGGGTGGAAGGGGCCTCGCTTCCGGCATCAACTACGCAGGTATTGTACAAGGGAAAGGAGCCCATGCATGATGAGAGGCCATCAGGTGCACAGGAGACCGGTGTCATCCTCATTCCTGATGAAGGGACAGAGGCAGAAAATGCCAAACTTAGGATGACCATTCAGGAGCAGGACATGGAGATCAAAGACTTGATTCTAAATTTCGAGAGGGATAGATGGGTCATCAACTATCTGGAGCAAAAGAACAAACAGCTGGAAGACTAGCATGTGATTGTGGAGCTGCAGAACATCCGTGAGGATCGCCTAACTGCCCAGCAGAGGAGGATTGAATTCACTTCATTAGAGCAACAGGTTATGGATGATTGTGAGTCTGTTCTTGAGAGATTCAACATGTACCTGGACAAAATGTTGAACAAGGCCGACAAAGACAACACACTGCTGAGACATGGCTCATCATTACAGGGCACGGAACTTGAGTCTGAGAGCTCGAATAAGGAGTTTGAAAGCAAAACTGAGGAAAGCCACAAAAAGGGAAAAATGGGCAAAAGAGCAAGATAGGCTCAGGATCTTGGTTGAGGCCTCCTTGACTCAGCTCAGCACCCCATAGAGAACTTCCAGCCCAAATCTCAAAAAATTTGGGCAAATTTTGGTCATAGGGATATTTTTTTGGCGAAAAACAGGGATTTCCTCCCTGTGCGTCGCGCACCCTGCGCGACGCTAAAATTCTAGCACTCCAATCGAGAAAAAGTTTGCATTTTTGGATTCCACATCGAAAATTACATCTACTGGTGTCCAGGCTAGAAATTTCGATAAGTTTTGGGTCACCTAAAGGTCAAAAAACACCCAAAAATGCCCTTTATGCCACCTTTTGGACACACAGAAAGCAGTCTTGGGAAAATGAATACTTGGAAGGACAAATGAGCTTCAAATTCAGAAATTCCAGTGGGGTTAGAAAGTAGATAGGCCAAGCTTGCCAACAAGCCCACTTGGGCACATTTTGGACTCCTGGAAGTGCCCCAAAACAGGTCCCAAAGTAGCGTGACGCACAGAGAAAAGCACGCAGCGCACAGAGGACAAATTGCCAATTTGCTTCCGTTTCGCGAAATTTTGGTTCGCGACTTCTCCAAGTGGGCCCGCTCATCTACACTTCAGTTTTTTGGCACCAAAGGTGGCATTTAAAATGTTTTTTCTCCATATTTGCTTCTATCCAAGTGGCGAAGGAAGGCAAACGGTCACCCAAGCCATTTGTCATGTTTGTAATGCTGCACCTGTAGCTGATGGTTGGCTCTTCATCTCCATTTTTTAATGATTTGAGTAACTCCCCAACTCTTGGGTGTTCTATCTCTTCCTAGCACATTCTCTATATTGTATGCAAGCTATTTGCAAAAGGTTGGTTGGCTTGTAACTTCTGGGAGACTGTGGTAAAGAAACTTTGTTTCTGCATTGTATATTTTTACAGAGAATTAATGAAAGGAAGCGGCTCTGTTTCATGAGATTCCTGTGGTTGTGAGTATAGCAAGTGTTTCTCTTATGTTTCATATGTACCTTGTTATGTTTTGTATTCCATTTCGCCTTTATTTCTAGTGAAGTTTTTCGAGTGAGATCAGGTAGAATTCAATTCTATTGCTCTACCTGTGGGAAAATTTCACATACAGTGTTCATTCTTCTGTTTGAAAAGGATTCATGTCACCCATGCCCTTTCCAACTTCTTAATCATTCTCTCCATTTCTTCGTTATGTTCCATAGTTTCATTTCGTATCCATTTCTGATGAAATTTTTCGAGTGAGATCAGGTAGAATTCAATTCTATTGCTCTACCTGTGGGAAGATTTCACATACAGTGTTCATTCTTCTATTTGAAAAGGATTCATGTCGACCATGCCCTTCTCAACTTCTTAATCAATCTTTCCATCCCACCACATTTTAAAACTAAATTGCTATGCTTTCAGCCTACCTTGCCTCACGAAATAATCTGTTCCTTCATTTTAAGTTCTCTGTTCATTGTGGTTCAGTGATCCCATAACCTCCCAGAAACATATTCATTCACAAAATCACTCTTTATTTTTATTTTCGCTTACTAGCCTAAGATAAATAGTTCATTTTAAGTCATCTTAGGCCATTTCAGTTACTTATTCATCGAGTGTGACTCGGAGAGAGCCCTCTCCTGTTCTGGTAGGGTTAGCTACCAGATTGAGCGTGGTTTGTGGTTACCCTGAATTTTTCCTTCCTTCAGCCTGAGGCGGATTTAGGTGCTAACATAGTGGCGACTCCGTTGGGGAATTGAAGTTTGAAATCAAATCCCCTTGTTTCTTAATAATTTTAAGCTCCCAAATGATGAGCTTAGGATTAGAAAGGCTGAGCAAGTTGATTGTGTCCTGTGATTTTTCTCAATAGCACGCTGGCTTCGAGACGATATACCAGAGCCAATCTAGACCCGGATCCTCCTCATATCCTTGAAAACCCCAATTTGATCCCCAGGCTCCTTCGACAAGAGAGCACCATAACTCTCGTGTTCAAATCCCATTCATGTCCCGATATTTTTGAGTATCTTGAAGAGCTTGTGTTTGACGATCGTTTCGAGATATCACTGTTTGAATCTAAATCCGAAAAGGTTGTTGATTACACCATTCCCGATCCACAATTTCTTGTAGACCTTGAGACGGAAAGAGCTAATAGATTAATTGATAACTACATTGCCACACAGCCTCAAACTCCAAGTACAAGCCCCTTGCAGACTGTTCACGCTCCTCCAACACCCCTAAGGCCAAATCCACCAAAAATTATGGCTGCATGTTTTGTAGCCCTTGTTCTGCCCCAAGTTCTAGATGATATGCCCGTTGATTACCAAAGCAAAATCCCATTCTTTAATGGCTCTCCTAGCAGCATTACAACACAATAGCACGTGGAGCGAATGATAGACTTCTACGAACTTTATGATATCAATGTGGAGAACGTGTTAATGAGGCTCTTTGTACAAACCTTTGTAGGTGAGGTGAAAAAATGGTTCAGAGGTTTACCGACAGCAAGTATCACCACCTTGGCAAACCTACATAGAACATTCCTGAACCATTGGGAAGTGAAAAAGAACCCTCTTCAAATTCTGTCCGAGTACGAGCAAATCAAGAGAAACGCTGGTGAGTCAGTCCAAGATTATTGCACAAGATTCAATACAATATACAATGAAATTCTAGATGATCTAAGGCCACCCATGAGACTAGCCATGGTGAAATTCCCTGATGGTTTTGATGCTGATATGGCTTATCAATTGAGAGAAAGGGAACCAACCACAATGGAAGACATGCAGAGGATTGCGGTCAACGTTGAGGCGAACCTGCTGTGCAAAAGAGCTAGAGCGAAAGCAGAGAAGAATACCATTGCGAAAGAAGAATCTTCTGCAATAGATCAGCTTCTCAAAAAAGTAGAACAGATGTTTGAAAGGGTAAAACTTGACAAGATAGAATCACAAGTGAGGAATCCTAACTTTCGTGGTCAGCAGTAGCCACAGTATAGGATAAGACAGAGAGATCAGCGAACTCAAGAGCATACTGCACAATAGCTGGTACAAACACCTTTGCAGCAGAATTTTGTTCATGGACTAGAGTCAGATGAGGATGGGAATGTAATAGGCAAAGAAAACCATCTACTTACCCCATATGACTTGCCTACTTACATTACCGAAGAAGAAGAATGTGCAGTGAATTCAGCTGCACACCAAGACACTGATTTTATTCTAGCTAGTGACAATGTGTTGGAAGAAGAATCAGAAGAATATCAAAGGGGGTTATATGAATGCTCTGTCTGCACAACAACAACTATATTCACTTAGAAACAGAGATGTGCCGGCCATACCAATTCAGAAAAAGAGGGAGAGTGAAAAAACAAAGAATGGTTTATCGGCTACACAAAGAAAAGGAAAGGAGGCGGTTGGTCCGGAGAGCAACAAATCAAAATCTGCAGAGCAATCACAACAACCTGCCACCTCAAAGGAAGAACAAAGGAAGGAGATCCCAATCAAGGAGGTAGAAAAAACTCCCACCTCTAGCCTAGAGAACGAGATTTCTAAGTTAAAGATATCCATCCCCCTAACTGAAGTAATGAAGAATAGCATTTATAAAGGACATATTTCTAAAATGTTGAATTGGGACCCAATGTCTGACATGGTAAATGTAGAAGAGGATCATCCTGAAATGATTTTTGGACCAGCATTAAATGGTGAGTCTCATGACAATGAGGTGCCCCCTTTCTACATCAATTTGAGGTTGCATGATTTCATTTTACATAATTCCATGTTCGATTCTGGAGCGTCTCACAATCTCATGCCCAAGGCTATCATGGATAAGCTTGGTCTAGATATCACTCAACAATATCATGATCTTTATTCATTCGATTCCAGCAGAGTAAGATGTATAGGTCTCATCAAAGACTTGGTTGTGAGTTTGGATCAGCTTCCTATGAAAAATGTCCTGATGGATGTGGTGGTAGCAGATATTCCTCCAAGGTTTGGCATGCTTCTTTCCAGGTCTTGGGTAGCAAAATTGAAAGGGACACTACAGCTAGATTTCTCCTATGCAACAATCCTAGTGTTTGGAAAAATGAGGAAGTTATATCGGGAACAAAATATGAAATATATGATCACAAGCAAGGAGAAACCGATAAATCATCCCATTAACTTTGTACATACAGATTTAGAGTCTTTTGTTTTATTTTCAGATAGTTTAAATGAGATAGATAGTCAGATGGAAGAAGCATATGACATTCCAGAGATAACAGAAAATTTTGGAGAGATTTTGAAAAAAGAAAGACAAGAAAAGCAGCAAAAGATTGGGCAGTCAGCTGAAAACGATGGGCAGCAAGCAGACAAAGCACAACAAACTAATTTTCAGCACTTACAAGAGGAGGAAGAAGGCTTATGGACCATGGATTTTGATGGAGCAATAGGGAATGATGGAGCTGGTATTGGCATTTGGGTACGCAGTCCTTTCTCCGCCCCAAACAAAGTACCTAGTAGCGTGAGAGTTTTCTCCTACAAGCTGCCCTTCGAATGTTCCAATAATGAGGCTGAATATGAAGCTCTGATTGCTGGCCTAAAAATTCTTAGAAAGCTTAATGCAAAGAGGATTTCAATATATGGCAACTCCGAGTTGGTAATAAAACAGGTCAGAGGTGAATATCAAGCAAAACATCCTAGGATGCGGGCTTATCGAAATGCAGTTTTGGACATCTTGAAGCTGTTTTCCGAATACACTTTGACATGTGTGCCAACAATCCAAAATAGTATTGATGATGCTCTTGCCAAGGCAGCAAGCAGCTTGAAAATCCCCATGAACTCCAGCAATAAATTTGAAATCCATGTCAAGCACCGTCCAACCATTCTAGACAATCAGCGACATTGGCAAGTATTTCAAGATGACGAGGAGATTAAAGATTTTTTGCTCAACAAAGGCAAGTTCGAAGAAACCTCAATCGATGAGGAAAATGATGAATACAAAGGGAATGGTATAGATGAAGTGCAAATCAATCAAATGGATGTAATGCAGCTGAAGAATAACATCATTCCTAAAGGTTTGATACCTCTAGAAGAACTTTTCGATCAGGATGATGTTGCCCGCAAGCCAACTTTGCAGCCCACGGAGAAAGGTGTAGAAGAAGTCAACATCGGTACAACAACAAATCCAAAATTGGTAAAATTGTCCAAGACACTACCGCCAAAAACCAAGGACAAATATATTAATTTGATGGCTTCATTTGCAGATGTATTTGCTTGGGACTATTCAGATTTGAAGACCTATGATACAAATATCATTCAGCACACCATACCTATCAAGCCCAATCAAAAACCATTTAGACAAAATCTAAAAAGGATCAATCCAAAGTTGCTTCCATCCATTGAAAAAGAGGTAAATAGGTTGTACAAGTCAGGTATCATTGTGCCCATCAGATTTTCAGATTGGATTTCTAATTTGGTACCCATGAGAAAGAAGACTGACGAGATTCGCCTATGCATTGATTTCAGAAATCTAAACAAGGTCTCATTGAAGGAAAACTATCAGCTGCCCAAGATGGACCATGTACTTCAACGAGTAGTGGGGGAATCCTGTATGTCACTGCTGGATGGTTATTCTGGATATAATCAAGTTGCTTTCCATGAAGAGGATAGACATAAAATAACATTCACCACTCCATGGGGAACATTTCACTATGCCAAAATGCCATTCGGTTTGAAGAATGCAGGTGCCACATTTCAGCATGCAATGGACTTGGAATTTGCAAATGAGAAGGATTTATTTTTGGTGTTGTACTTGGATGACTTGATGGTGTTTTCAAAATTTGACAAAGAACACATGCATCACCTAAAAATTGTCTTTCAAAAATGCAGGAAATATGGTTTATCGCTGAATCCAAAGAAGAGCTTGTTCGCCATGGAGGAAGGCAAATTACTTGGGCATATCATTTTGAAATATGGCATCCGAGTAGATCCCACCCGTATCTAAGCAATTCAGCAAATCGATCTACCTAGAAACAAAAAGGAAATACAATCATTCAATGGTAAGATGAATTTTCTGCGTCGTTTTGTACCCAATCTTGCAAAACACCTGAAAGAAATGACCCACATGCTTAAAAGGACAGCCAGGTGAAATGGACAGATGAGGTGGTAAAATCTTTCAACTTGATAAAATTGGCCCTTTCTTCAGCTCCAGTTCTAGTAAGCCCAGACTATACTCAGGATTTCATAGTGTTTTCTTTTGCTTCGAAGCATACTATGACAGCGGTATTATTGCAGAAGAGAGAGGGTCATGAAAGACCCATTGCATTTTTCAGCAGAGCCATAAGAGATGCAGCTTTAAAGTATAACATCATTGAGAAGCAAGCTCTGGCATTGGTGAAGGCATTGAAATATTTCTGGGTATATATCCTACATTCTCACATTCTGGCCTATGTTCCTAATACTGTTGTAAAAGATGTTTTGGTACAGACATATCCGGAAGGGAGAAGAGGCAAATGGATTGCAGCCTTGCTAGAATACGATGTGGAGATAAAGCATACAAAGCTGATCAAAGGACAGGGGGTGGCGAAGCTAATGGCTGAATCAAATTTGCATGCATTGGACATAAATCTGATCTCTGCCCTAACTAATGAAAATGAGGAAGGAACATCAATTCAGGTATCCGAAATGTTTGCATTGTCCCCATGGTATTCTGATATAATATATGTGCTGAAAAATCTATCACCACCACCTGGTATGACTAGAAACAAAGCGAGAACACTTAAATTGAAAGATGACAAGTTTTGTATTTTGAATTCTGCATTGTATTGGAAAGATCCCGGTGGAATTTTGTTAAACTGCCTAGTGGAAGAGGAGGCAAAGAAAGCCATGGAAGATTTCCACAGAGGAGAGTGTGGTGGTCATCTTTTTTGGAAATCAACAGCTAACAAAATGTTGAGAGCAGGGTACTACTGGCCTACTTTGTTTGCTGATGTGCATAAGATGGTAAAGCACTGTCATAAGTGTCAAATTTTCGAAGGAAAATAGAAATTACAGCCTTTGCCACTCAAGCCTATCGAAGTGAGTGCTCCTTTTCAGCAGTGGGGGTTGGATTTCATTGGGGAAATTCATCCCGCATCTTTCGGACAGCATAGATGGATCCTTACAGCCACGAACTACTTCACAAAATGGATTGAGGCAACACTTACTAGACAAGCGACGGACACGGTAATCATCTCATTTCTCGAAAATAACATCTTGTCTCACTTTGGTTGTCCCAACAAATTAATCACTGATAATGCAGCAACGTTTAAATCAAAAAGGATGGTGGAATTTTGTCATAAGTATCACATAATTTTGGGTCATTCAACCGCATACCATCCACAAGGCAATGGGTTGGCAGAATCTTCAAATAAATCTTTGGTCAACATCATCGAGAAAATGCTGGAAATAAATAAGAAGAGTTGGAACAAGAGGTTGGTTCATGCGCTTTGGGAAGATCGGATCACTCACAAAAAATCCATTGGTATGTCACCATTTGAGCTTGTTTATGGAGTGGACACAGTATTTCCTGCTTCTCTTGCTGCCTCGGTGATCAAACTCCTTCAGGAGGCTGGTAGCGAGGAAGATCCCATGCAGAGGAGGCTGAATCAAATGATCCACTTACAGCAAACAAGAGAAGAAGTATTCAAGAACACATCCAAATTGCAGGAGAAAATCAAGAAAATTTATGATAGAAAGGAGAAGATAGATAGATTTCAGGTGGACGATGTAGTGCTGAAATGGGATGCAAGAAACGAGGAGAAAGGCAAGCACGGAAAGTTCGAAAATTTGTGGAAAGGTCCTTTCAAGATCGCAGCATACAGGGGTCAGAATGCGTTCCTTTTAAAGGAAATAAATGGAGAAGATTGTCCTGGAGGGCTGATCAACGGTCGGCTGCTCAAACGATATCATTGTTGATCTATGAACGCTGCTTCCACTGTCATTGTAAATACCATTTTTATTTCAGTTTGGTTTCAGTATGTACAGTCAGTTTTTGAGTTATTCCAATTGTCAAGTTTGAGTCAATTTCTTGGTCACTCCAGTTTTGTAAATAATTCAAAGTCTTGTGCTGTTTATCAAAATGATGACTCCATAGCCCAATGGACCAAGAGGCACTGTCTAGCTCCTCCAGAGATCTGCTGTTCTTGGCACCTCCAAGGAGTTACCATCTCATTGGAGCCAATATTAGAGTCAGCTTGGTCAAGTCCTCCGTAAGGGATCAAAACTCTTTATGCATTTCATGATTAGGTGTCCCGCTCCTCTCTTTCAGTTGCATTTCGCTAGGGGCATGCCATGACCTAACGGAGAAATTCATGCTAGTTAGTTTCCCTCATGTCTGGCCCATTGCTGGTTCAGGTCTCGGTCCAAAATCAATGAAATTCATGATAGTCAAGGTCTGGTCCTATTTCAGGACAAAGTCATTTTTGGTTTGAGCCTAGAAATTCTTCAGTTTGGTCTTTGAAGAAACATCACCAAAAACCAGCCATGTAGGCCAGAGGGAGATCTTATACACCTACAGTGCAGAAAGCTTCATCGTCACCGCAAGAGACATTGACTCTTCTTCAAAACTATGTTTTGAAGAAAAGTCAAACAAGGTCAACCATGACAAAATTTTCCAAAAAATCGACAGTTGACATTTTCAGATGCAGTCAAGGATTTCAAAGCCAGATGCCCCGCCACACCATCCCTGCAAAGATGTGCCAAAGATTTCATCATTTGAGCCAAAATTTCAAGGAAAAAGTGAAAATCAGTGTGTTTAAAGTTTAATGAAAAAGTGCATAACACAAACATTAGAAAAGGGGTTTTTGAAGAGGAAAAAATCAAACCAGTTTCTCTCAATCCTATAAATACATATTGTGGCCCAAAGCAAAGCCATTGTGCCATTGGAGACTTAGAAAGACATTGCAGAAGGTGGGAGAGTGAGATTATTGAGAGTTTGAGTGAGTTGGGAGGTGACTTGGGAAGCGCGGCGTACACAGGCAGGAGCACGGCGTACTCACCACGCGCGATGCATACACAGCTAGCTCGTCGTTGAACGAATACACGGGCGCGGCACATATAAGGCGCGCTACGCACAGGGGGACAAAACTTCCAGAACGTGCCAAATCACTTCCAAATTTTAGGGAAGCCTATCAAATTGAAAGGTAGGCTCTTAGACATCTTTTGTTCATCAAGTTTTATCAAGGATATGGTGTTTGTGAAGAGGTTGAATGTCACCCAAAATACATAATGTCAACCATGAGAAAATCATCAAGAAAACGAGGGTTGGGGTTGTAAATTTGTGTTGATATTGCCAAGGTCTCACTCCACTCACCTATTCCCCTCACCTATCATTTTTTCATCATCCCTTGTAATTTTTCCCAAAACCCTGCCCTAAGTCACTACCAAACCCTCTCCCTATCCCTCCACTATTTGGTTAAATCAAAGTCACCACGAAATCAGCTCATTGTGCAAGCCAAGCTGTGGGAGAGGGGTGCATGGTCAAAGAGTCGAAAGAGCTAAAGATTGGGAGAAATTTTGAGTGTTTTCATAGAGCGCGACGCACACAGGGCCCGCCCACTGTGTAAATATAATCCTAGCGCGGCGCATACCCAGTGTGTGGCGCACTGGGCAGAGCGCGCGGTGCACAAAAAAATAAGCCCAGAAACTATCCAATCTGCCTAAAAACTTTTGGATGCTCCTAAAATTTGAAAGGTGGGCCATCTACCTCTATTCTTGCATCAAAATTTGAAAGGGATAGCCTAGTGGTAGGGGTATAAATCAAGTGCAAACATTTTTGTAAATCCAAAAAGAGAGAAACAAAGAAATCATGATCCTAGGGTTTATGCTACAGTGAAAAGGATGCTAATATGTTTCAAACCCTACCCCATCAACACCATACTCAAACACTCCCAAATCCCTGATAAATTTCTCTTTTAAACCCCTATTCCTCTTTTCATCATTCCCCTCCTAAACTCCCCTGTTTTATTGTCCCCTTGGTGACAGATTTGCAGAGCATCTATCAGTTCAGTGGTTTCAGAGGGCAGCAAAGAAATTTAGGGTGCAAACAGCAGCAATGGCATCGGAGACTTCAGCAGATTATGAAGGGGAAACCCACAGTGATACAGCTTCAGGGGAACAGGCTCCCCGGAGACCTAGGAGTGGTAGACATGTCAGGGATGAACCAAACACCCTCACTGAGCTACAGGCATGTCCTCTCGCTATGTCTTGTTTCAGCACTTGGCATGTTTCGAATTTTGTCAAAGGATGGCAAATTTTAGAATTCATCATGAGTTGGCCCGCCTCTTTGCACTTCACCTACATGGAGGACAGTCTATCTTGGCAGGGGTCACTTTCACATTGACACCCGAAACCATATCAGTGGCAATAGACATATCGAATGTTGGCGAGCAATGGCACAAGAAGATGAAGGTGGAGAGGGAACTTTATGAGCCTTACATAAAGGCCGGTTGTTTAAGTCAGCTCACAAGAGTTTTCCCATTCAGATTTCTGAGAGATGATTATGTTTCGCTCATGAGATTGATCATGAAATACTTCAGCTGTGAGGGAAGGTTTTCTCACATTTATGCCTATCACATCAGGTTACTCATGCAGTTCACCAGGGTGCGTATGATGAACCTCCCATTTTTCATTTGTGGAAACATAGAGAGGATGAGAAAGTTCATGCAGCACAAGACCCCTCGGCAGCAACTCAACAGTGTATATCATTTTTCTCTCATCCATATTTTGGTGGATCATCAGTTGGGATTTCAGGGCATTACTTGGGAGGACTTCATCCCCCGTGACTTCTTCAGCACTCCATAGGTAGTATCAGAGGAAAAACATGAGATAGGTGGTCCTTCTCATCAGCATGAGCGCCATGAGACCACTGTTGTGCCATTTTCTGTCACATATCAGAGAGGCTATGCGAAAGGCACCAGGCCTTTGTTTGCAGCAGCAAAGCGAGTGTTATCTCCACCCGGGGTGGAAGGGGCCTCACTTCTGGCATCGACTACACAGGTATTGGACAAGGGCAAGGAGCCCGTGCATGATGAGGGGCCATCAGGTGCACAGGAGATCGGTGTCATCCTCATTCCGGATGAAGGGACAGAGGCAGAAAATACCAAACTTAGGATGACCATTCAGGAGCAGGACACGGAGATCAAAGATTTGATGTTAAATTTCGAGAGGGCTATATGGGTCATCAACTATCTGGAGCAGAGGAACGAACAGCTGGAAGACCAGCATGTGATCATGGAGCTGCAGAACATCCGTGAGGATCGCCTAACTACCTAGCAGAGGAGGATTGAATTCACTTCATTAGAGCAACAGGTTATGGATGATCGTGAGTCTGTTCTTGAGAGACTCAACATGCACCTGGACAAAATGTTGAACAAGGCCGACAAAGACAACACACTGCTGAGACACATGGCTCATCATTACAGGGCACAGAACTTGAGTCTGAGAGCCCAAATAAGGAGTTTGAAAGCAAAAGTGTGGAAAGCCACAAAAAGGGGAAAACGGGAAAAAGAGCAAGATAGGCTTAGGATAATTGCTAAGGCCTCCTTGACTCAGCACAGCACCCCATAGAGAAGTTCCAGCCCAAATCTCAAAAAATTTGGGCAAATTTTGGTCACAGTGATATTTTTTGGGCGAAAAACAAGGATTTTCTCCCTGGGTGCATGGCGCTAAAATTCTAGCACTCCAATAGAGAAAAAGTTTGCATTTTTGGATTCAGCATCGAAAATTACATCTACTAGTGTCCGGGCTAGAAATTTCGATATGTTTTGGGTCACCTAAAGGTCAAAAAAGGCCCAAAAATGCCCTTTCTGCCACCTTTTGGACACACAGAAAGCAGTCTTGGGAAAATGAAGACTTGGAGGGACAAATGAGCTTCAAATTCAAAAATTCCAGTGGGGTTAGAAAGTAGACAGGAAAATATTTCCAACAAGCCCACTTGGCCACATTTTGGACACCTAGAAGTGCCCCAAAATACGTCCCAAAGTAGCGTGACGCACAGAGAAAAGCACGCAGCGCACAGAGGAAAAATTGCCAATTTGCTTCCGTTTCGCGAAATTTTGGTTCGCGACTTCTCCAGTGGGCCCGCTCATCTACACTTCATTTTTTTGGCACCAAAGATGACATTTAAAATATTTTTTCTCCAGATTGGCTTCTATCCAAGTGGCGAAGGAAGGAAAACATTCACCCAAGCCATTTGTCATGTTTGTAACGTTGCACCTGTAGCTGATGGTTGGATCTTCATCTCCATTTTGTAATGATTCGAGTAACTCCCCAACTCTTGGGCGTTCTATCTCTTCCTAGCACATTCTATATATTGTATGCAAGCTATTTGCAAAAGGTTGGTTGGCTTGTAACTTCTGGGGGACTGTGGTAAAGAAACTTTGTTTCTGCATTGTATATTTTTACAGAGAATTAATGAAAGGCAGCGGCTCTTTTTCATGAGATTCCTGTGGTTGTGAGTATAGCAAGTGTTTCTCTTATGTTTCATATGTACCTTGTTATGTTTTGTATTCCATTTCACCTTTATTTATGGTGAAGTTTTTCGAGTGAGATCAGGTAGAATTCAATTCTATTGCTCTACCTGTGGGAAAATTTCACATACAGTGTTCATTCTTTTGTTTGAAAAGGATTCATGTAACCCATGCCCTTTTCAACTTCTTAATCATTCTCTCCATTTCTTCGTTATGTTCCATAGTTTCATTTTGTATCCATTTCTGGTGAAATTTTTCGAGTGAGATCAGGTAGAATTCAATTCTATTGCTCTACTTGTGGGAAGATTTCACATACAGTGTTCATTCTTCTGTTTGAAAAGGATTCATGTTGACCATGCCCTTCTCAACTTCTTAATCAATCTTTCCATCCCACCACATTTTAAAACTAAATTGCTATGCTTTCATCCTACCTTGCCACACGAAATAATCTGTGCCTTCATTTTAAGTTCTCTGTTCATTGTGGTTCAGTGATCCCATAACCTCCCAGAAACACAGTCATTCACAAAATCACTCTTTATTTTTATTTTCACTTACTATCCTAAGATAAATAGTTCATTGTAAGTCATCTCAGGCCATTTCAGTTACTTATTCACTGAGTGTGACTCGGAGAGAACCCTCTCCTGTTCTGGTAGGGCTAGCTACCAGACTGAGCGTGGTTTATGATTACCCTGAATTTTGCCTTCCTTCAGCCTGAGGCGGATT
>APFE030123071.1:166089-179766 GCA_000404065.3 Pinus taeda | reverse complement strand
GAGAGGACACTAATCAAGACCCCAGAAGATGACTCACCTCCCTACAATCATCTATATATGGATCCCTCATCACAGAGATCCAGAGGCTGGAATTTTGTATCTTGTAGAGAAGTGTTGTTGGTTTTCAGGATAAACTTCATAGTGTTGGGTGATCTAAGCTTTACTTGAGGTGAAGAAGGGCTTTCTTACTGGAGGATGATGTTGGGTCAGAACATATGGTTGTAATCCTCTTGCTACTTTTCATCTTAACAAAGCTATTCAAGTTTTCCTTCATATTCTTGTATGTTTGTTTATATATGCATTTGTATGGTTAACAGATATTTGGTCCTGTGTTATTTATGAATATAGATCTTTGTTCTTCGATATTAGTATGTTGCTGTGATTCCACAAGTGCTATTTGAAGCTGGGTAGATGAAGAAGAAGAGACAAAGCTCTATCAGGAAGGAGAGGAATCAAACAAGGAAATTAAGTGCAAGACTAAGGTTGGTCTCCTTGGTTCCACTCTTATCTATTTCCATAAAGAAAAACGAAAGTAGACTTTACTTGTTTGTTTCTAAGATAGCTACCAGTCTTAGTGGGAATAACAGCATCCGAGTGGACATTATTCCCAGTAACACCATGGATACTGCACTACGAAACTCTTATGCCCAGCCTTGACCCCCATAATTGCGCAATTATGTTCCCCAGCTTGCCTTGAGCTGCGCAATTCACATCTTCAAGCCTCGAGGTCTTCCCCTGGCTGCTGAAACTACACAATGCACAGAATCCTAGCCTCCCTTAACATCCAAAACTGTGCAGTTGGCTTTCCAAGTGTCCATTCCCTCACCTTGATCCCACTGTCTCCAGAAAATACGGAGTCTTGTCCTTCAGGCCTCCTTGAGATACACATTGCATAGTCTTAGAGCTCAAGATCTCCCCCCTCACTACTGGAATTGTGCACTACACAGTCATTAAGTCCCTCTCCAACGTGTCATTTATCCGGGGCTCAGTTGAAGAATCATAATGCATCATCTTAGACTAGGGGTTTTTCAGATTGACATTGTCTTGTAATGAGTGAATTGCAATAACATGTACATTATCATGTCATGGAAAGATGATGGAGAAGGAGAAGAAGGGAGTCATGCCTAAAGACTCTCTTGTATCTAAAATCACAAGTTGATTAATTGAGAGAAATACAAGGGACACAAGTTTGCGACCACCATCCAAGACTAAAGATCATTTAAGACTCCACATCACCAAGCCATGTGGCGGTGAAGAGAAAGCATATTCAAGAAGACATCCAACACTTAACAACAACAATGACTTGACATTGCCACATCATCAAGCAGTCCATGTCAGCATTTTCATGCCATTTCATTTCATGAGTGATCATATGCCACATCACTATTGTGGACCATGTATATTGTATTCAAATGTATTGTAAAGTAGAAGCCTAAAGGACACACATGGAATGTAAAGAGACATGTCAGTTGAAAAGTAATAGGAAATCAAACAATTTCTAGGGTAGTCAAAGAGTCACCCTTAGTTATATATACTCCCTCATTGTATCAATAAATGACTTTTCACCATCACTCCTCTCACAAGGCATTAGAGATATCAGCTAGTTCTTTGAGGAGCAAGGGGTGGCTCCAATGTCCCACCACTGGGGCTAGTTATGTACATCAAAAAAATGTGTCATGGAAATTTTACTTAATAACATAAGCCTTTAAGGCCAACACATTATTCATGCATGGACTCTGAATGTTTGTAAGACTATTCTGTGGATGTTTTCATTTCATGTTTTGTTTCACATGTGATAAGATAGTTGAACTATTATGGTTATTTTAGTTCTTATCTTATTGAGAATGTGATGTAATGGTTGTTATTTCCATCCCATCCTTGTGGAATATTCCACGAGATATTGGAATATCTTTCTTCATTTATTAGTTGTGATAATCGTTGCATCTACTATGGACTATTATGTTGGATGTTAGAATGACCCTTCTAGTTTATTTGTGTATCTTCCTGGGTGGTACTATTATCTCTCACTTAGAGGCTCACTTTTCTCCCCTCTCCATAGTAGAAGAACCTTGACCCAATTGCGACTGAAAACTCACCATGCACACCCCTTACTTTTTGAAGACACCATTGCACCCCTCCCTCTTGTTGATAGTTAGAGCCAAGGCAAATCCTTAAGAATTTGGCAACCGGGCCTTTATACGGGATGGGACTCCTACACCAAACAATGTGAGATGTAATTAGGACTTCACATTGGGGATATCCCTTGAATGTTGGCAGGTCTAGCACCATCAACAAGTCCCTATGAATGCATGAATCAGATATTCCTTTGGAATATCAATTTCCTACATATTCACTCTTTGAAAGTCCTTAATGTGCTATGCAACTTAACCCTTTTGTTTGATATTTATCAATTGGATAAACAAGGTATTTCTCTTTGTATCATCATAATGTGCTATAAATTCCTCCATAAAAAATGTCCAAGTGATAAGTTTTTTATGAGAACAAATCCATCAAGACCACATGAATTGATTGAATTCTAAATATAAATATTAAATGTGTACCTTTTGTGCATGTTGCACATCGTGTAGATTAAATAATTGCTCCATTTCTAGTATCCATGTTATAGGATCCTTGCCAAAACTTCCTCATATTGATACTTTGAATATGGTTATTCTTCGACCCAAAGTTAGAGTCTCTAAAATCATGATTCATATTCCTTTTATTCTCATCATGAGTTTCATGGACTACCTTGTCACCATTAGGAATCCTTTCTTGTAGCAACTTTGTCAAACCTTCCTTCAAACCCTCCATGTCCCCTTTTATGTCCTCTTTTATGGCTTCTTTTAAACCTTGAATTTGTGTTTCTAAACCACCCATATTAGCTTCCAATTCGTTTTTGGTTTCCCATTGTGATAGCGTAAATTATTGCACTTGTTCCCGTAATTTTGATATATCATGTTGCATTTCTTCCTCTTCTTCATGTGTCTTAGTAGATATTTTTTAGGGATTAATGGGTGTATAATTTTTCAGTTTAGGAGGAATTTTGGAACCAATTAATTATTTATATGCTTCACTATGCCATTTGAATCACTTCAAACTAATTTTTCAAACAAAATTCGTGCAAATTTAAAAATACACACTTTTTAAGAGCTTGATTTTGAACCTGTTAATAAGGCTGAAATTGCGACTATTGTATCTCTGTGATTTAGGCCTCCCAAAGTATGAAATTATATCTTGCATTAGCCCTATCTATCTTCTTTCTAACACCACAAGTCAAAACAAGATTGGATTCTTCATTATAAAATTATGCCAAATCTCCCACAATGACTTGATTATGGATTGGTTCAATAGACCAAACACGTATGTGATTCCACATGTCACCTTTTCAACCTTCGACCTTAAAAATCATACCCAAAAAACTAAAATTTGTGCACTTTTAGTCACTTTTCCTGTAATTCAAATCCGATGCTTGAGGAGAAATTTATGATGATTTTCCTTGGGACACTTGTTTGAGACTGAATTCTGGAGTATAGAAAAGCCCTAACTTCCTTGGACCATGTCTCTGAAAATACAGTGAACCAAGGTCTGAAATTGTAACCAAATGTTCATCAGATTTATTCTCCACGTGGTAAAAATTTCATGGTTTGAATCTTCACGAAAAACAATTATAGCAAAAATTACACAATGACTTGTTTGAAATAGCAAAACCCTAGAGCCAAGAGCTCGGATACCAACTGTTATGTAATGAAATAAAAATAGAATAGAAATATAAGAAAAAATAGATCAACGACTAGATACTAAGCCACTTCAAGGGGGAAACCTCCCTTTACATCACATAAATGAACAATTCTTGATGGATGATTCAAATGACAAGGCCTCCTTAGTATATATAGGAGTCTAAAGGTTCTGAATATAATTAGTTCCTACATAAAAATAATAATGTAAGGGCTCAATAATAACAATAATGGGTTTCTATGTTCCAAAACAATAACAATATGGAGGCTACACTAGTATTATAGGGACATAATAGGGTAGATGATGAGTTGTGAAATTTGCATATTTTTTCCACCCAATCATTCCCTTTTTACCTCAGTTCATTCCTCCTCCTTGAATTTTGGAATCATTAAAATGTATCTTTTGTGATCTTCTAGCTCAAGGTAAAATTATCTTTGTATCTCTTTCATTTTCTTGATTATATTAAAATAAAGATATGTTTTAGGAGAACTTATTAAATAGGCGTTATAGACATATTATTAATTGTGGTGTGTGTAATAAAATGGAACGAAGATGGTTACAAATTTTTTTTGCCCTGGGTAGGTCCAAGGGTTGTAGCTTAGTTTGTGATCACCATGATATGAAGTATTTTGTAAACTAAGAGATTGAAGGTTCAATTCCCCTGAACGTAAATAACTCTATGGAGAGAAGGACAGATTGTAGGCCCCAGAGGTTATAGTGGTAGCTACTAGAATTGACTATGTCACGTGAGTACAAGACTAACCCAGTTGTCGATTCCTCTGGTTACAAAAAAAGGGTTTAAGTTGTGAGTATATAGTTACAAGGCATATTATTATTCAGCTACAATATAAATACATGTGGGAAGCGAACATGTTGGTAGTTTGCAACTTGATGCAGGAGGCCTCTGATTTTCGAAATAACGGAACCACCTTCCCTTTTCAATGTAAGAGATACCTCATTAGAACTACATAGGCATTCAAGAACTAGTTTTCAAGGACCAATGGAGCCAACTTGATGAACAAGATTCAGTGGATTGTTATAGAAAAATGGTATGGTCATAGGGAATTTTGACCAACCATGAGAATCTCATGGCCAGTTCAAGAAAGGTGCAACTTGGTTAAATGTGGGACCAAATAATAGGTTCCTTTGTGTTTGATCACACAACATGCCATAGGATTACATAAATATCATGAAATAAATGTTGCTCATGAGGAGCATCATCTCTCATGACAAATTGGATATATTTAATCACCTTATTCTCTTTACTATAACAAAATAGTTGATCATTGCCTTATCTTATAAATTTGCTAGTCCACAATGTTGGGGAAATCTTAATGTGTTTGAATGAGGACACACCTCATTATTTGTGTGTGTGTGTGCGTGCACGCTTCTCTAAAGCAATGGTTACTAGTTTTCACTTAATAATGTAAAGTTTGTGTACTATTGTGTATCTTGTTGGCAGTCGTCTCTTGTGTATGAATTTGAAATGTATATAGAGTTTGTAGTCAATTATTTTAGAATCATAAGCACATACCAACCTTCAACAATGGCCCACTAAAGGTAAGGCTCTATGTCGTTAGTTGTTTTCTTCATTTGGGTAAAGTAGTTTAATGTTTTATACAATTTTTGGTTTATTTTTACATAGTTTAGCTTTGCTTTAATGATTTTGTGTGTTTGTGTGTTTTAATTCTAGAATCCAACTTTTATAACTAATGATAGCATAATTATAGGGGTGGAAGGAAGAGGGGGTATTACTAAATCCTGAAGGACTCATTGTGGATAAATTTTTGGGGGGCCTTGGGCATAAATCCAACAACCAGGCTGGAATGTATGGGATCTTCTTTAGAATAACTCTAGCTCAAGTTTGAGGCATCAAAGACATTTTTATTTTGGATGACTCTGTAGAAATTCCCACTGTAGATCAACAGATTATGCAATAGACTAAAGCAAAATACAAGATCTACTTCTACAACAAACTTTGCGGAAGCTTAATCGAATTGAGAAATATCAATGAGAACACATATAACTGAGAATGAGAAATCAATCGCACATAACACAGAGGAATAACTCGAGGAAAGCCTCAGCCTAAAACCCCAATCTTTGTATTATCATACAAGTGGAAATATTGTTCAAGTTACAAAAAGAATCAGCTCTCAAGTTATCTTGCTCATTGATAGTCAAAGGATCTCACAACCTTCTCCTCTGCCCTCCAAGCCTCCTATTTCCTTGTGCAGTTTTTCCTGGGGTCCAGTGCTTCCAGTTGTGTGAATTACCACCTCACACAGCTCACTTGGCTCAGAAATAAATGCACAAACCTGAAGGGGATAAATCCTTCTGCATGGATGAGTTTCCTTTATAGGAAAAATTCATCCAACTCATAGTACATTGTCCCTCCTTTGATCTCAACTGGGTCTCTGTTTGAATTGACATGCATGAGTTATTTATGAGAGAATATTCAGTTATCTGAAGTGCAACAGTTACATGCATGCAAGCATTAACTAACTAAACTCACAATTAGTTCAAAAAACTATTTGAATTAATCTAACGGGACTTGACTCAGTTAATTGAGCCAACTAATTACAACTCATCCTTATATCTTTAACTAATGGATAAATTCCTCAATTAATGGAGAAATTGTTGCATGTCCCCACATAGACTTCATGTTTGATTTTCTCCAACTAATTAACTCAAGATGAATTAATTAATTATTTTACAAATGGCTGCTAAGATCAAATTCGAATTTCACTTCACTATTTTAGTTCAGGGATTAACTAAAATAGGAATCTATCCCGAAATGCTATTTATAGCAGTTCCATTTTTCATTCCTTGTTGCTATGTCCAACACTGGTACCTGAACTGCTATTTATAGCAGTGCTATTTTTAGCACTTCTATTTTTAGCATTTCTTGTTTCCATTTTCAACACTCCCTCTCAACAAGAAAGGCGTTCAACTCAAACCCGATCCTAAACCTTTGGAATGTTCTGCATGCAACACTTCTTCCAAGTGTTGTTACTCCAACAACTCTAGAAACAAAAAAATATCACAACTAACCTCCCTGTTGGGCTAGAAACATCCTCTGATGTCGGAGCTCCCTCTGGTGCTGACAAGTGCTCCCTCTCTAACCTCTGATCTACTACAACACTCCATGCATCTCGCATCTTGCACACCTATCTGTGCCATCCTGCACTGCTGCAACACTCATATGCCTCTCACATTGTTGTAGCCTGCTAGCTCTGCACTGTCTTGGGATTCCTGCACTGTAGCTCTCTCTGTCGTTCCATTCGCAATTGTCTCTAACAACTCAACCAATCTTGCTACTCCTCTTTGGGGCTCTCGTAGCAAGGTCTGATCAAAGAGGTTGGGTACCTCAATGATCCTGCCCCTATTCCAACCTTCTTGGGACTGTCACTCCACATCACCCCATCTCCTACTTGGAGGTATGGATGCATGTAATCCCTCTACCCACTTGACTCAAACTTTCCCCCTATTGGAGGTCTCTGTATGAGTGGATGCCTCCACTCAGTCTCCTCTCAGCTTCTCTAGTAGTGGCTGCTCCACAACCTCTTGAAGCTGCTTCACCAGTTGTGACTCCTCCACAATTGTCTGAGACTTCTTTTGGCAAAGCATGTAGAGAGGTAATTTACTCTCCCTCTCAACCACCAAGTATCTAACCTTTGCCTTGCTCCTCAAGGCTTTGCATGCATCTTGAACCTCAAGATCATACAGGTTCTTGGCTAGCACACCAATCTATTTCATCTTTCCCGCCATCACGAAATTTTCTGAAAAAAGAGCTGATTTTAAATCAGCGATATCTCCCTCATCTGAACTCTAGTTCAGCAGATTTTTTTTTTTGAATTTGAGTCTTTTTCGCAAGGAATCCAAATCTGCTATTTGTTTCTGAAAATTTAGCACAAAAAATTTCATATCTACTCTACAAACTCGCGTTTTTTTTTTTTTTTTTTTTACTTCGAATTCTCCTCTTCGTATACTATTCACTGCTTCGATCACCTTTTCTCTGATACCATTTAGAAATTCCCATTTTAGAGTCAACAGATTATGCAATAGTCTAAAGCAAAATACAAGATCTACTTCTACAAAAAAATTTGCAAAAGCTTAATCGAATTGAGCAAGATCAATGAGAACACATATAACTGAGAATGAGAAATCAATCACACATAACACAAAAAATAACCCAGGGAAAGCCTCAGACTAAAACCCCAATCTCTATATCATCATACAAGTGAAAATCTTGTTCAAGTTACAAAAAGAATCAACTCTCAAGCTATTCTGCTCTCTCTGCAATCAAACAATACGGCTCATAGACAGTCAAAGGCTCTCACAACCTTCTCCTCTACCCTCCAAGCCTCCTATTTGCTTGCACAGTTTTTCCTAGGGTCCAATCCTTCCACTTGTGTGAATTCCCACCTCACATAGCTCACTTGGCTTAGAAATAACTGCACAAACCTGAAGGAGATAAATCCTTCTGCATGGATGAGTTTCCTTTATAGGAAACATTCATCCAACTCATAGTACATTGTCCCTCCTCTAATCTCAACTGGGTCTCTGTCTGAACTGACATGCATGAGTTATTTATGAGAGAATATTCAGTTATTTGAAGTGCATCAGTTACATGCATGCAAGCATTAACTAACTGAACTCACAATTAGTTCAACAAACTGTTTGAATTAATCTAACTGGACTTGACTCAGATAACTGAGCCAACTAATTACAACTCAATATTACAACTCATCCTTATATCTTTAACTAATGGATAAATTCCTCAATTAATGGAGAAATTGTTACATGTCCCCACATAGAATTCATGTTTGACTTTCTCCAATTAATTAACTCAAGATGAATTAATTAATTATTTTACAAATAGTTGTTAAGATCAAATTCGAATTTTACTTCACTATTTTAGTTTAGGGACTTGTTTATGCCTCGAAAATCGTTGCATCAACATCGGGGGATAACCACCCGGTCCCAGTGATGAATAAAAAGGGATGGATGAGTGACTGGTTTTCTAATAAGTGATAATGGATAGATGACTTAATCTAAAAAGTGAAAATACAAATAACTATTCTATCCCAGGAAGCTTCTATTCTTAAGTGCAACATTTGATGATCTCTGTTCATCAATAGGCATATAGATGACTCTATTCAATAAACATAGACATTCATTCATATAATAATTGCTTTGTTCAAATAGTTGAACAAAGTAATTTATAAAACATTGTTACACTTGTTTTTTTATATTACTGATACATGTATGATTAGAAGAAAAGCACGTTGTAAACATCCAATAGTGGAAAGTATAAAGAATGTTGTTAAAACACATGCATATATTCAATAATAGCAAGAATGATCAAATAACAATTCACACAAAAAGAATGAATTCAGACATAGATAGTAGTAACATATGAGCTGCAGATCATTCCCAAAATCAATCGCAATTCGAATTCCTTCTTTTGACTCAGAGATACTTTTAAATAAAGGCAGTAGTGCACATCCACATAAAAGCTTCGTTATCAAAATTGGAATAATTGGCCCAGTCTTTATAAAAAAATATACCTGAAGTACAGTAGTGCAACTTCAGGTTTAAGTCATATGCAAAAACTTAGGACCCTTTCTAAATACATGAAAGGGTCTATAAATACTTAATTAAACTAACTAAATACAAAATTAAAATGCTACTAAATTGGTATAACTTGATCTTGAATATCTGCCCCACAGCAATCTGGTAGTCGGCAGCATGATTCATCACTCTGGTTGTTTGCCTTTTGACCTGAGTTGGCATATCGCTAGCATCGGTTCCACTTCTTGAGGGCAACTGAGACGAAAATTGAGCTAAGGCGAATAGGTGGCATCATGTATATCGGGAATGATACACCCGATTGCATCTGTTAGGCACTTGAGGGCAACTCTCTGGATGTATGATTTTACTAGGAACAACCAATAGGTGTCCCAAGTTAAACTTTTAATACCTGTGATCAATCTCCCATTCTTTTCCAACTCTTGATAACATGATTGCTCCAATGTTTTGGCCGATAGTAATTTACCTGGTGTACATTGAGATATCATATTAGATAAATAGAGAGTATTGTTAATTAATTCAATCAAATTACTTGTGGATAATTTTCATCTAGAAACTGCTCTCTCTGCCTTCATCAATTGGGATTGCCACTCCATGAATAGGATTTCTTTATGGGATTCTAGGATTTTAGGCAAATTTGCTGCCTGTCCCTCACTAGTTTCCTGCCAAGTAAGAAAACTTGTTAAGGTCTCATCGGCCTGCTCTAAGTCCTGTCTAGCATCGAATGATTTATCGATTATTGATGCTGTTATGTCACACAGGGGTTCAACTTGAGCAATTTTATGACACAATAATCTTATTTGTGTTACCAGTGCCTTATTAATTTGTAGTGCTTCTGCCCTAAAATCGGCAGGCTGCGGAAGAATCTTGAACTTCTCTATTTGAAGTGATAATCAAGCAATTTGCTCATCTTTTGTCTTTACCATCTGTTCATTCATCGTCTTCAATTTTGCTAATGCCTTCGATAATTCTTTCTGCCTTTGAATAACACTCGAATCTACCCTCTATTTCTCTTCATGTAACTGCTTGTTTAGTTCTGATGCCTTGTCCATGGTGGCCACCGAATAGGCTCCAGCATATTGGGACAACTTTGTTAGGTCATCGGAAGGATCGAACTCCTCCTTCCAAACTACGTTGGCTATCACTGTTTGTTTAGGGAACAGGGAAGGTTGATCAATCCTTCTCCTTTTCTGTTGTTGCTTTACTATGACCCTGTGCTTTGGGCTGTAAAAGACATCTAATGGAGGTATATCCTCCACTTGAAAAATGATTTGATCGGAAGGATCTTTGGGAATTATTTCTAAGTCTGTAGTAGGGGGTATACCGCTGGTTCCTTCGCTTGGAACCTCTTTTGACATTGTATCCTGTGTATCAGCTGCTTTGGATGTATCAGCATCTCTTGAGCTTTCTAGATTGCTTATGATTGAGTCAAATTGCTGCCATTCCTAGAGCAATCTCTGGTCAATCTGGGTATCGACATTCACATCCTTGCTGCTCTTATCCTGCTCCTTTTTCAGTTCTTCCTCATGTATTTTCTCTTGCTCTTTCCTCTATGCTTCCTCTTGTTCTTTCCTCTGTACTTCTTCCTGTTCTTTCCTCTGGAGTTCCTCCTGCTCTTTTCTTTGGACTTCTTAAAAAATTTCTGATGTATCAGGAGGTTCGTTGGTAAGTCGTTGTTCAGGCTTACTTAACTGTGTCATCGGGGCAGTGGTTAACAAATCTAGAGGCAGAGTTTGCAACCTCTGCTCTCTAAGTTTGTTAAATTTGACTAACCCGTCGTCGTGATATCTCATTCTAGCTAGCACTTGAACCTGAAATAATGACTCGGCCGAAGAGAATAGGTCATCAAAGTCATCTTCTTTATGTTCAAACTTAGCGAGTTTTGCTTGTTCTAGTACATTATAGACGATTTTGTTTGGATCAAATCGTCTGTTAGGAAGAGTGGCGAGATTTAGTATATTTATCTTTTATGCTTCTTTCTCTGCATGATTATAGTCATGCAGAGTGTAAACGCCACACCTTAGAGGAAAAGGAGGCCAAAATTACTTCTTTGAATTCCTCAAAGTCTTGGTAGCTCCTGCGGATGTAAGCTGATATGCTATCTCTCGAGCTAATAGTTTTTCGGGTATATACAAGGGGAGGACATGAGGCCTGGCATGACTGCCGAAAATTCTTGCATATGTAAATTTATCTTCTCTAAACCAGTTTCCTAAGGCTGTCAAGTCAATCTCTGCTTGTGAGGAAATATTAGGAGCAGGTTTGTCAAAAATTGCATAGTAAATGGGCAACATAAATCCATTGCAAACTTGATATAGGTGGTGTTTATAATGGGCTTTCCACAATTTCTGGTGATAGATATGAATGGGCATGGGATCTTGTGGAGTCCATCTCCACCCCAGCACAGGAAATCAGAGTTAAAATAGAGAGTATCTAAGATGTAGGCACTAAAATAAAATGGAGGAATAAACCTATTAGTGACGTGGGTTTTATTTCTGAACTCAAGGATAGCAATTGCTAACTTATCAGATAATATATTCCCCCAATCCATTATTTCGCTATTGACTGCTGCTTCCATTAAAGGTACCATCTCTATGGAAAATTTTGAGGAGTCATGTAACCCCCAAATCCTACACATCATCGCTCCAGCATAACAATAAGGAGAACACAAGGAATCGACAGAGTACTTACCCAAGGACTCATGCTTGTGTTTCGCGGGGTTCTGTCTCCATTCCCGTATAGGTGCTGATTCAGTTTCATTTTCATCTTTGAAATTCTCCAGAAATGCTTTGTTATACTTCTTCTCTGATTCGAGAAAATGGTACATTTGTCTCAAATCATTGGGTTGAAATGAACCGAAGACTCTCCCGTCGATAGTACAAAATGTTCTGTTTGTAATTGGGATTTCCTCAACTGCCCACCTTACTACATCTATGTATGGAAGAGTTTTCTTTCGAGCCACTATCCGGTGTAAGTAGGAATTGGCTAAATCCTTTAGGGTAGCCTCGGATTTTCGGTTCGAACCTGCTGTAGCTTGTACTAATGTTTCTTGAGGTTCTTTAGCTTCAACCAGATTATAGATGCTCTGCCAGCTAGTATTACCGAGACCAAGTCATGTAGTGTCTGAGATCAATCCTTTTTTACTTGGTCCCGGATCAGTGGTATGTTGTCCTGTTACTGCGGAAACTAAAGTTGTTCCAAATTTCTTAGACTTCTTCTCCATTAGGCCTAAATTCGCTGCTTCGAAGGAGCTCTGCGCAGGAGATAAAATGAACGTAATGCAGAGAATAGGTGGCACAAACCAAGTATGAAAGAGTTATATCATCAATGAATAATGGAGGATTAAAATAATATTGCCGCGGATACAATCTCTGAAGAGATTTTGGCATAACTACTCCATTAATTGGTCGTTTAAACTTGTCAATCATTTAAATGCTCATCATATCGTTTATTCGCTGAATAATTCATTTGAGTGTGTCTTTGATGTTTTGGCGGTTGGGCGCAAGTGAATCACTATTTGGAAGAGAAAGGCTTTTAATAATAATTTAACACAATATACCCAAGCCTTATCAATCCTTTTTGAAAGTCACGCTTAGCTTTATCACAATCGGAGATCGGAGGAATGCTTGAGTAGTTTCATTTGTGTCATTGAGGAATCCCCAATCACCGATAGTGATACGCTAATTCACATCGAGAGTTTTTAGAAGAGGGCTTTTTGTTGCATGCATGTTACACTCCCCGATCGCCGATAGCGATATTGCAGCGGAGCAAGGAGATGGGACCTTTTGTTACGATTACTTACCTTCCCAATATCCGATAGTTATTCGCGCTTGTCGCATCGGGGAAAACCAAGGGGTCATTTGTTATGCATCCTTTATTATTGTGATATGTGATCTTGCAATCGCTTTATCGCAATAATAAAGAATTGTTCATTTTTTATTATAAGACTGATTATATGTTGTCTCAAAAGGTTGATAATGTTTTGTTTCTTTTCGGACCTTTTGAGGAATGATAAGTCGATACTAATTTTATCTAAAAGGGACCCATTTCATGTTGAAAATAATACTGAGAGGGGGGGTGAATCAGTATTATCTAGTTCTTTTAACAAATCTTCCTTATTTACACTTTGAATTATTTTTGCATATCAGTACCATAAAATAATGAGCAAGAAAAACAGACAGTCACATCAAAGAACACCAGATATAAGGTGGAAACCCAATGTGGGTGAAAACACCTGCTGCAATATGTCTCTATCTTCTTTCAAATTAGAAACTCCTTTTACAATGGTCTTGTACTGGTGCAGTCCTTTACCAGTACGCAGGTTGTAACCTGCAGAGAGCTACAACTCTCTCT
>APFE030123071.1:147520-159567 GCA_000404065.3 Pinus taeda | reverse complement strand
CACAACAATTGGCGATTCGCTGGGAGAAACAGTTATCTTTGAGAAATATTGAAATACTTAGACTTTCTTTATATAGAAATCTTATCAAAGAGGAAAATTCTAATATAACTAGGTATACATACATTCTGAATATAATAAGAGCTATTTTTGCTAATTTCTTCTCTTGTTAAAATTAAATACATTCTAAGTTTTAAATTGGCCTCTATTGGTTGATAATGATAAAACAAAGAACCTTTCCAACTTAGCCTTTGTAATTGACTCCTTTGTCATAGGTAGAGCCTCTGTTTCCAGCAAATGTTCATAGTTTCGACAGGGATACCTTTTAACCATTTGACTGTCCATTATCCCATCCATTTCAGAGTATCATTAAAAGAATGAATTCAAAATATGCTTTCATATTTTGTATTTCCTTTTCTTTTCTATTATTTTGTAAGATAAAAATCCATTGTCCTGGTTTGGTGGCCAGCTGTTTGACAATTCCATTCACTGGTTGTAATCTAACCGAACAAGCTGGCTCGTGATGAGACCCCTTGTCTTATAGTTATAAGCCATTACCCTATTTTGGTATGCAGTGTTGGTAATGTCGGTCAAACTATTTCCCAATGATCATGGTAAGCAGGCTTGTAATAAGACCCCTTATCTTTTATATCAAATATTTTAGAATTACACTTTGAGTAACCATAAACTTGGATGAATGGGATGGACAATTTTCTCCTTAAGAGAGAATGGATGACAGGGTAAGAGTTGAAGATGCTAATATTGAATTAGTTTCTATTTTGATATTGATAACCTTTTTGTGGCCATTTTGAAAACATTAAAACGATTTACAATACTTCTAAATCTTGAGATGATTTCACAAAAATGAAATGGGGTTTCAGAATGTGAATATACCTAATTTCCTAGAAATTGTCCCTTTTGTTTAAGGCTTCTATTTTAAAAGTAAATATCAAAACTACTTCTTTTGAGCAACTTTTCAGTATAGCAAAGGCCAATGGAAGATATCTTACAACTTTATTTCCTAATGGTCCTATAAACTACAGATTCTACTGAAATTAAAAAGGAGAAGGGGTTACCTCCACAATTGAAGAATTTCTTTAAGATGAGGCCATTAACAGGAAGAGAATCCCTCTTTCCTGATAGATCTTGTAATATGAACGTCGAATGGCCTATCTTCTCGTTGATCTGAAATGGTCCAAGCCACATCTTCTGGAACTTGGTGTGTTTTCCTTTATCCTCATGGGCTTTGTCCCATTTCAAAACTAGATCACCAACTTGCAATTGTTTTGAATTGGATGAAGTTGAATCAAAAGATGACTTGATAATTTTTTGATGTTTTGAATGAGTAATTTTGGCCTTTTCTCTTTCTTCTTCTAATTTTAAGATTTGATCATGTCTAAGTTGAATAGAAGAAAAGGGGCTTTCTTCAATAAACTAAACTAGGGCTAGAGAAGGAAGCAATAGATTGGTTGGTAGAACTGCTTCTTTTCCATATACAAGGTTGAATGGAGAAGTACCTATGGAAGCCTTCTGCGTTATTCTATCAGCCCATAGTGCGAATATTAAAGATTTGTGCTAGTTTTTATGATTCTGCTCAATAGTTCGCTTAATAAATTTGACTAGATTTTTATTGGTAGATTCTGTTAAATCATTACCCTAGGGATAGTAATTCGCAGAATATTTCAATTTAAATCCTCTTTTAATAGCGAACTCAAACATAGCATTTCCAGAGAAATAAGATGCATTATCGAAAACAAGAGCATTTGGGACACCAAACCTGGTAATGATGAATTGATCTATAAACTCAATAATTACTTCAAAGTTTGTTGTCTTTAAAGGAATTGCTTCAACCCACTTAGTAAAGTAACCAGTAGCAGTAAGGATATACTTATGTTGTTTGGAGGACTGTGGAGTTATTTCCCCAATGATATCCAATCCCCATTGCTCAAAAGGTTGATCAATGTTGACTGGTTGCAAAGGGAAAGCTGGTTTTCTTTGTCTTCCACTGGAGATTTGACAACTTCGGCATTTCCTTACATATTCGTGAGTATCTCCAAATAGGGTGGGCCAATAATATCTAGCATGAATGATTTTGTGGGTTGTTGTGTCAGCTCCAAAATGTCCTCCTGCCAGTCCATCATGTAGGTCCTGCAAAACCTTTTGTGCTTCAGGTTTTTCTAGGCATCTTAATAAATTTGAATCATAATTTTGCCTAAAAAGTACATCATCAATGATTATGAAGTTTTTGCTTTTAATCTAATGGCTCGTTTGTTTTTATAAGAAAGATTAGGAGGTGCATATCCATTTTTCAAATAAAAGATCAAGTCTGCATATTGTGATTCAGAATCAGTGATACTTATCTGATTGATTTCTTAAGTGTATTCTGTATCACCTGATTCTTGAATGTTGGATGCTCCTGCTAATAACCTACAAAAACCTTGGCCCCTAACAATCTTTGCTGGCTTGATTTCCAAGTCATATTCTTGTAGTGTTGTGACCCAATTCGCCCTCTTTTCTCCTAATTCCCTTTGGATTAGTAATTGCCTTACTGCAGAAAAAGGAACTATAACTTTTGTATGGGCTTTTAAAAGGAAGGGTCTATAATGTTTGACAGCTTTATACATAGAAAAGGCTTGTTTTTCAATTTCTGAATAATTTAGTTCAGCACCCTAAAGACTTGAACTATAAAATGAAATCGATGCTTCCAAGTTGTGATCATTAATCTGAGTGAGTACTGCTGCATAAGATGAAGTGGACACGATAGTATAAAATATGAAATGATTAGAAAAATTAGGAGTGTTTAAGCGGGGGCATTGATTATCGATTGTTTGATTGAATCAAATGCTTCCTTTTCTGCAGATCCCCATCTAAACACTGAATTTTTCTTAATCATAGTTTGCAGTGGTAAAATGATGTGGGAAAAATCAGGAACAAATCCCTTGACAAAGTTAATTTGACCTAAAAATGACTGCATGGATTTTTTATTATGAGGAAATGGAATTTCATAAATCTCTTTAATCCTATCTAGATCAATATAAATACCATCTTTGGAAACGATAAAGCCCAAGAGCTTTCCTTGAATAAGAGCAAAGAAGGATTTTTTGGGATTAAGTGAAATACCATACCTTCTGCAGTGTTCAAAGATTTGATTCAAATCATGTAAATGATTGGATCTCTTCTTGGAAAATACAGTAATATCATCTAAATAGACAACTACTGTTTTGTTAATCAATCCTTTGAAGGCCATATCCATTTCTCTTTGGAATGTAGCTCCTGCATTAATAAGTCCAAAAGGCATTTTCTGATAAGCATAAGTTCCCCATTTTGTTCTGAAGGTAGTTTTGAGTATGTCATCAGGATGGACCAAAATTTGGTTATATCCTGAAAAACCATCTAAAAAGGACATTAGCTCAGAACTTGCTACTGAATGGAGTATCTGCTCCATGGTAGGTAATGGGAAATTATCTTTTTGGCTTGCCTTATTCAGATTTCTGAAATCTATGCAAATCTTGATGTCGCCATTTTTCTTTCTAACATGCACCATATTGGAAACCCAGTTTGAGCGCCGAACAGGAAAAATAATCTTAGCTTTCAAGAGTTTATTGAGTTCTAATTTTATTTGACTCTCTAAGTTAAGATGAATTTTCCTCAACTTCTGTTGGACTGGTTTTTGTTCAAAAAGCATTGGAATGGTATGTTGAATGATTGATGTATCATATGTTTTTAAATCATCATATTTCCAAGCGAAGACATGTTTATTTTTTCTTAATAATCTAATGAATGCTATCCTTTCTTCCACAGAAAATCATAATCCCAAATTGATGTTTTGAGGGTTCTGCTCAGTACCGAGGTTTATCAATTCAAATCTTAAGGTGGAAATTTGGAGCTTTGAATTGGTTACCTGTTTAAACCTGTTTTTAATATCGTAGAGATCCTCTAGTTTAACCACAGGTTTTGGTATTGAGTTTTCCTCGTGCTTTTCTTTCATCAGGAGATCATGATCGTTTTCATCAATGATTTTATCATCGTAGGACTTGTTGGAAGTCAAGAAATGTAAGATGTCTTCATCGTGATTGAACACTCGCCAATTGGTGACATTGTCAGGAATTGATGGTCTAAAAATTAACTCTACTGAAAATCTATCTGGGCTATAATCTCCGGAAGGTAGGAGTTTAGAAGCAACATTGGCTAGCAAGTCAGCTGCTGCATTCTGGGATTTGGGAATAGGTGAAATATTGAATGCTAAAAATTAAGATATAAGTTCCTGGACCAAAGACTGATAGTGCTTGAGGTGACTAGAAAGACAATGAATCGTATTTATAACTTGTTTTATGACAATCTCTGAATCACCAAACACTTTCAAATATTGAAATTTAAGGCCAATAGCTTTATATAGTCCTTGAACTAAGGCCTCATACTTAGTTGTGTTATTTGTGCACTCGAATTCCAACCTACAAGACATCATCATTTTTTCTCCCTCAAGGTTAACTAAAATACACCATGCTCCTGATCCTTCACTGGATTTAGATCCGTCAAAGTATAAAGACCAAAATAAAGAATTATCAACAATTTTATTTACAGTGTTCTCAGCAACATTAACACATCTTGATCTATCAGTTTGTGAAAAATTTTCGATTTGGGATGTGAAATTGTTTATTGAGAAAGGAGATGGTTGGGCAGTATAATTGCCAAAGAATGATTCAAAAGAGTAATTCCCAAAAATATTATTGTTAAATGCTATTGGTTGATTCTCCTGTTCAAATTCGGTGATAGTATGGGTCATATGTTTCTCCCGATTGATTTTTATTTGATTTGGCTTTCCCTTGTAGGGTAGCCACATACGAGACCAATTGGTGGAAATATACCCATGGAGCTTCTCAGACCAATCCCTACTCAAGATTAAACCATAAAACTCAGGTATATCAGCGATTAAGATATCAATTCTTTGAACTACTCGTGGATCAACCGATAACCTGATAGTCACAGAGTTGATTTCCCCTAAAACCTGGACCTTGGTTCTATCTAACTGCACAATGTGAATTGGAGACTTTTGGGGCTCAATGTTCAATTTGGAACAAACTGAAGCTTGAATTATATTAGAGGATGCCCCTGAGTCAATCAAACAATTGTGTAGATTTCGATTATAGATCTCATATTTTAAGAGAAAAGGGGGAGTATGGGAATTTGATCTGTCTCCAATTAAAATCGTATCAGTAGCTTCAACCCTACCAGAAGGTAGTTGACCTAAATCATTTGCAGCTTTAGCACTAGGAAGAGGCGAAGAAGGAACTGCATTCAGTTCCTTAAGAAGCAATTTTTGTTGATGTTTTAATTTGCTAAGTTCAAACATGGTGATGTTTGCCTTAGTCTTCTTCATATCATCAACAATATTGTAATCCATTGAATCCGATACTACCAACGTTTTAGATGTTGAAGGTATATTTGAGGATGATGGTTGGTTTTGAGGTACTGTTGCGGCCGGCTTCTTTATGGGTACCTTTTCCTTTGTAGTAGTAGTACCTGCACTCCTTTTCTTTGAACTTGCTTGGACAGGTTCAGGGGCACCTTTACTCCTGGTAGTCACAGGAAAAGCTTCTTGTTCATTTTCTGTATCGGAGTTAGGTAATATGAAGTCCCACATTCCATGGAATTCAACAATTTCCTCTTCTTTGAATTCATCGGATGGTGAAATTGCTTCATCTTCTTCTTCCTCTTTAGGATCTGAATCTGCATTAGATATAACATTTGGTGGTTTTGACTCAGGTTTCTTAAAATTTCTATATGGTTTCTTTGTTGAAGTTTCTGCTACTTGCTTTTTAATTTCAACAATTTCATTTGACATTGTTTTGAGGACCTTTTGTAGACCCTCCATATCATATGGATCTTTAGGGGTTTTCTTTTTTGAATCATCCTTAAAAGAAACTCTTTTGGATTTCCTATCTTCGAGAGCAGCTTTCTTTTCCAAAGCGATAATGCGTTTTTCCACAGCAAGCGCTTCTTTCATGTTTTCGGCTAAAGTTGGTTTCCCAACCCTATCTACAAAAATGGCTATATTTGAAGGTAGGGTTGTGATATACCACTCGCTTCTAATTTTCTCACTTAGCTTGGAATCAGTAGGGATTTTATTCAAGATTTTATTGAATCGGGAGTTTAACTCCTTGGTAGGTTCTCTAGATTCAATCCTTAGATTTGAAAGACCATTAATCAGTGTTTCCAAGGATCTATCATCGCCATACTTGGTAAGAAACTGCTCCTGAAAGATATTCCAGCTGGTAATGGATCCAGAGGATAAGGAAAAATACCAAGACCCAGTTGATCCTTGTAAAGTGTAGGGGAAAAGCCTAACGACAACATCTTCTTCTGTTATTCCTTTTAGATTAACTGATAACATGAAATTGTTAATATGTTCTTCAGCCAATGTTCCAGCATCTGGATTAATTTTTGGTAACCACTTCTCAGGATAATCAGGTAATGGATGTAATGGTGTAGGCATAGTGACCACACCAGGACTGTTCCATGGATTCTGAGCCATCTTGGAAGTAACAACGATTGTTGAAGGAGTTCCAGGTGTTTGGGGAGGAGTTGGTATTGAAGATTGAATAGATTGTGATGTTGAAGTTGGTGATCCCTGCTGAACAACAATATGTAATGGGGGAGTGGATGTTTGACTTCACAGTAGAGAGGATGAGATGGAAGATGATGAAGAAAAGGTCTCACTACCGGATCCTTCAGTGTTCTTTTTAGCCTTTTTCCTTTTCGGTAAAGGCAACTCAGCAGGTTCAATGCCGAGTTTTTCGCTTTGAAGTCTGGTGAGAGAGTGAGGTAGATGGAATTGCGAAGTCTCACTGCCTTGAGATACTTCAGATTTCTGAGGTGATATGGAAAAGCCTTGAAGTTTCTGGATGAGAGATTGAACTTCAGGGGACTCGGGACTTAATCGTTCTAAAGTATGATGGGGTTGAGCAGTGGTAGTTGACCCCTCTTCTTCTCGTTTGGATACTGGTATTTCATAATGCAAACGGGAGGTCCGAGGTGAGGTGGAGGGAGATTTACTTTGAGAATGGTCCATATATTTTGATTTACTCGCCATTCATAGTTGATGGCCCTCCTTCTAGTGCCAAAAATGTTGATGCCTCGAAAATCGTTACATCAACATCGGGGGATAACCACCCAGTCCGGACCTTAATACAGCTCCTTTTCCATTTGGGATGGTGGCTCCGACTAGATATAATGGGACTAGTTTCCCAGTGATGAATAAAAAGGGATGGATGAGTGACTGGTTTTCTAATAAGTGATAATGAATAGATGACTTAATCTAAAAAGTGAAAATACAAATAACTATTCTATCCTGGGAAGTTTCTATTCTTAAGTGCAACATTTGATGATCTTTGTTCATCAATAGGCATATAGATGACTCTATTCAATAAACATAGTCATTCATTCATATAATAATTGCTTTGTTCAAATAGTTGAACAAAGTAATTTATAAAACATTGTTACACTTTTTTTTTTATATTACTGATACATGTATTATTAGAAGAAAAGCACGTTGTAAACATCCAATAGTGGAAAGTATAAAGAATGTTGTTAAAGCACATGCATATATTCAATAATAGCAAGAATGATCAAATAACAATTCACATAAAAAGAATGAATTCATACATAGATAATAGTACCATATGAGCTGCAGATCATTCCCAACATCAATCGCAATTTGAATTCCTTCTTTTGACTCAAAGATACTTTTAAATAAAGGCAGTAGTGCACATCCACATAAAATCTTCGTTATCAAAATTGGAATAATTGGCCCAGTCTTTATAAATAAATATATCTGAAGTACAGTAGTGCAACATCAGGTTTAAGTCATATACAAAAACTTAGAACCCTTTCTAAATACATGAAAGTGTCTATAAATACTTAATTAAACTAACTAACTACAAAATTAAAATGCTACTAAATTGGTATAACTTGATTTTTAATATCTCCCCCACAGCAATCTGGTAGTCGGCAGCATGATTCATCACTCTGGTTTTTTGCCTTTTGACCTGAGTTGGCATATCGCTAGCATCGGTTCCACTTCTTGAGGGTGGCTGAGATGAGAATTGAGCTGAGCCGAATAGCTGGCATCATGTATATCGGGAATGATACACCCGATTGCATATGTTAGGCACTTGAGGGCGGCTCTCTGGATGTATGGTTTTACTAGGAACAACCAATAGGTGTCCCAAGTTAAACTTTTAATACCTGTGATCAATCTCCCATTCTTTTCCAGCTCTTGATAACATGATTGCTCCAATGTTTTGGCTGATAGTAATTTACCTGGTGTACATTGAGAGATCATATTAGATAAATAGAGAGTATTGTTAATTAATTCAATCAAATTAATTGTGGATAATTTGCATCTAGAAACTGCTCTCTCTGCCTTCATCAATTGGGACTGCCACTCCATGAATAGGATTTCTTTATGGGATTCTAGGATTTTAGGCAAATTTGTTGCTTGTCCCTCACTAGTGTCCTGCCAAGTAAGAAAATCTGTTAAGGTCTCATCGGCCTACTCTAAGTCCTGTCTAGCATCGACTGATTTATCGATTATTGATGCTGTTATGTCACACAGGGGTTCAACTTGAGCAATTTTATGACACAATAATCTTATTTGTGTTACCAGTGCCATATTAATTTGCAGTGCTTCTGCCCTGAAATCGGCAGGCTGCGGAAGACTCTTGAACTTCTCTATTTGAATTGATAATTGAGCAATTTGCTCATCTTTTGTCTTTACCATCTGTTCATTCATCGTATTCAATTTTGCTAATGCCTCTGATAATTCTTTTTGCCTTTGAATCACACTCGAATCTACCCTCTGTTTCTCTTCACGTAACTGCTTGTTCAGTTGATCATTTAACTGTTTCTACGTTGACAACTGTCGTTCTAATTCTTCTGCTTTCTGTTGTGCCTCCGATAACTGTGCTTGTAACAAAATGATTTCCTGGTCTTTTTCTTTTAACAAATTACTCACTTCAGATGCCTTGTCCATGGTGGCCGCCGAATAGGCTCCAGCATATTGGGACAACTTTTTTAGGTCATCGAAAGGATCGAACTCCTCCTTCCAAACTACGTTGGCTGTCACTGTTTGTTCAGGGAATAGGGAAGGTTGATCAATCCTTCTCCTTTTTCGTTGTCGCTTTACTACAGCCCTATGCTTTGGGCTATAAAAGACATCCAATGGAGGTATATCCTCCACTTGAAAAATGATTTGATCCGAAGGATCTTTGGGAATTATTTCCAAGTCTGTAGTAGGGGGTAGACCGTTGGTTCCTTCGCTTGGAACGTCTTTTGACATTGTATCCTGTGTATCAGCCACTTTGGATGTATCGGCATCTCTTGAGATTTCTAGATTTCTTATGATTGAGTCAAATTGCTGACATTCCTGGAGCAATCTCTGGTCAATCTGGGTATCGAAATTCACATCCTTGCTGCTCTTATCCTGCTCCTTTTTCAGTTCTTCCTCATGTATTTTCTCTTGCTCTTTCCTCTCCGCTTCCTCTTGTTCTTTACTCTGTACTTCTTCCTGTTATTTCCTCTGGAGTTCCTCATGCTCTTTTCTTTAGACTTCTTCAAAAATTTCTGATGTAGCAGGAGGTTCGTTGGTAAGTCGTTGTTCAGGCTCGCTTGACTGTGTCATCTGGGCAATGGCTAACAAATCTAGAGGCAGAGTTTGCAACCTCTGCTCTCTAAGTTTGTTAAATTCGACTAACCGTCATCGTGATATCTCATTCTAGCTAGCGCTTGAACCTAAAATAATGACTCAGCCGAAGAGAATAGGTCATCAAACTCATCTTCTTTATGTTCAAACTTAGTGAGTTTTTCCTTTTCTAGTACATTATAGATGATTTTGTTTGGATCAAATCATTTGTTAGGAAGAGTAGCAAGATTTAGTATATTTATCTTTTCTGCTTCTTTCTCTGCATGCTTATAGTCATGCAGAGTGTTAACGCCACACCTTAGAGGAAAAGGAGGCCAAACTTGTTTCTTTGAATTCCTCAGAGTCTTGGTAGCTCCTGCGGATGTAAGCTGATATGCTATCTCTCAAGCTAATAGTTTTTCGGGTATATACAAGGGGAGGACATGAGGCCTGGCATGACTGTCGAAAATTCTTACATATGTAAATTTATCTTCTCCGAACTAGTTTCCTAAGGCTGTCAAGTCAATCTCTGCTTGTGAGGAAATCTTAGGAGCAGGTTTGTCAAAAATTGCATAGTAAATGGGCAACATAAATCCATTGAAAACTTGATATAGGTGGTGTTTATAATGGGCTTTCCACAACTTCTGGTGATAGATATGAATGGGCATGGGGTCTTGTGGAGTCCATATCCACCCCAGCACAGGAAATTCGAAGTTAAAACAGAGAGTATCTAAGATGTAGGCACTAAAATAAAATTGAGGAATAAACCTATCAGTGACGCGGGTTTTATTTCTGAACTCAAGGATAGCAGTTGCTAACTTATCACATAATATATTCCCCCAATCCATTATTTCACTATTGACTGTTGTTTCCATTAAAGGTACCATCTCTATGGAAAATTTTGAGGAGTCATGCAACCCCCAAATCCTACACATCATCGCTCTAGCATAACAATAAGGAGAACACAAGGAATCGACAAAGTACTTACCCAAGGACTCATGCTTGTGTTTCGCAGGGTTCTGTCTCCATTCCCGTATAGGTGCTAATTCAGTTTCATTTTCATCTCTGAACTTCTCCAGAAATGCTTTGTTATACTTCTTCTCTGGTTCGGGAAAATGGTACATTTGTCTCAAATCATTGGGTTGAAATGAACCGAAGGCTCTCCCGCCGATAGTACAAAATTTTCTGTTTGTAATTGGGATTTCCTCAACTCCCCACCTTTTACATCTGCGTATGGAAGAATTTTCTCTCGAGCCTCTATCCAGTGTAAGTAGGATTCGACTAAATCCTTTAGGGTAGCCTCGGATTTTTGGTTCGAACCTGCTGTAGCTTGTACTGATGTTTCTTGAGGTTCTTCGGCTTCAACCAAATTATAGATGCTCTGCCAACTAGTATTACCGAGACCAAGACATGCAGTGTCTAAGATCAATCCTTTTTTACTTGGTCCCGGATCAACGGTATGTTGTCCTGTTACTATGGAAGCTGAAGTTGTTCCAAATTTATTAGACTTCTTCCCCATTAGGCCTAAATTCGCTGCTTCGGAGGAGCTCTACGCAGGAGATAAAATGAACGTAATGCAGAGAATGGGTGGCACAAACCAAGTATGAAAGAGTTATATCAATCAATGAATAATGGAGGATTAAAATAATATTGCCGTAGATACAATCTCTGAAGAGATTTTGGCATAACTGCTCCATTAATTGGCCGTTTAGACCTATCAATCATTTAAATGCTCATCATATCGTTTATTCGCTGAATAATTCATTTGAGCGTGGCTTTGATGTTTTGGCGGTTGGGCGCAAGTGAATCACTACTGGGAAGAGAAAGGCTTTTAATAATAATTTAACACAATATACCCAAGCCTTATCAATCATTTTTGAAAGTCGCGCTTAGCTTTATCGCAATCGGAGATCGGAGGAATGCTTGAGTAGTTTCATTTGTGTCATTGTGGAATCCTGGATCGCCGATAGCGATATCGCTAATTCGCATCGGGAGTTTTTAGAAGAGGGCTTTTTGTTGCATGCATGTTACACTCCCCGATCGCCGATAGCGATATCGCATCAGAGCAAGGAGAGGGGGCCTTTTGTTGCGATTGCTTACCTTCCCAATATCCGATAGTTATTCGCGCTTGTCGCATCAGGGAAAACCAATGGATCTTTTGTTATGCATCCTTTGTTATTGCGATATGCAATCTTGCAATCGCTTTATCGCAATAATAAAGAATTGTTCATTTTTTATTATAAGACCGATTCTATGTTGTCCCAAAAGGTTTATAATTTTTTGTTTCTTTTCTGACCTTTTGAGGAATGATAAGTTGATACTAATTTTATCTAAAAGGGACCCATTTCATGTTATAGTTTTGAAGGTAAAA
>APFE030123071.1:132679-147379 GCA_000404065.3 Pinus taeda | reverse complement strand
GTGCCCCATCCCTAACTTGATTATCTCTTATCCTATAAATGTTGATTACGTACATATGATTGATCACACTAAGTCCCCCATTATCCTCTTCATGATCGAGAACACCAAATGTCCACTCAACGCGGCATAGACCTACCATTTGCCTCATGTAAGCGTGCCTAATTTAATTGCCTCTCTGGGAATAGATTCAATCGCATGCTTAGTTATTGTTTCATCAACCTTGATCGATTCATGATGATTACTTTGGTTCAGGGTTTTGAAGAAGTTAATGTCTAAATAAAAGCTCATGTTTGGCTTCCTTGGCATGAAGGGGATAAATATGGTTGTGGATACATAGCAACATTCATGTCCTGTGCATGGAGTTAGTTCAAAAATATGATTTCGATGTTGATTTCGAAGTGGGATACCATCATATCAAGGGTGGTGTCCATGCATTGGTATAATAGGAAGATCTTCGATGAGCTTCGGGTAATACTATGGGCATTCTTTTGCTATGAGGAACTCCTGAGGGTACAACATCACTACAACTGGGTGATTTGGCATATTTCCCCTCCGAGCTTTGAGGTAAGTGAATGAATTGATGACATTCTTTGTACTATGACAATTTGGACTAGTGTTGCCAATTACTTTGTTCCTAGTTTTAGGTTCATTAATATTCAAGAATCTCAACTGGAAGAGGTTTGCCCCTTCCTGTCTAGTGTTGTCCCACTAAATTTATCTTCCAATATTATATGTGTTACTTGGGCATTGCACTAGAACCTTTTGATCTCTAAGTATACTCTCAACTCTCTATGGTTCTCTTTCTTTCACTCAACATCTATAGTCTCCCTCTCTTGGTACCCATATAATTTTGATCACTCTATGGACTCTAGCTCCTCGGCAACATGCTCCTCGCCTCCATTGTGTGTGACCACTGAAGAAAAGAGCATGATGCCATTAATTTAGATATATATATCTTTCAAGTTAATATGTGTCAACAATAGGTCTCTGTGAACACCTCTTATGAGTTAATTATGCCTCTTTTGCAAAGAATCTCTAGCCTAGATGACGAGGTGAATGCGTTGCACAGTTTAATAATGGATCTCAAGCTCCAGGGCATTCATTTAGAAATTTCACCCACGAGGCCTTCTTGAGATTTCGACCTCATCAGGCCAGTTGATTATGAAAACTAATCAATGTTGTAATGTTTGGTTCAAATGTAAGTATTTTATGTTACAATTTTGTCAATCTACACTTCTCCACAAAAAAGAGTACTCTTTTGGGTTTGGACTTTTTTATATATTCTGGGTAAGGGAAATTAGGTGCAACTATATATACGAGATGCCTCTGAGAAAAATTCCCATGTAATTCTCTAGGGTATTTTCCATGATTGGGCATGAATTTAATACAAAAAATGTACTCATTTGTGTTTAAAAAAAAACTAATGCAAGCATAGAAAAATTATTCTAAGTTGTGTGTGTTCTTTCATTAATAGTAGTAATAATAGTTTCAAACTTAGTTCATTATGGTTTGTTGTTGGGTAATGATACGTGTAGCTGACCATTGCATGATCAAGATGTTACCAAAACTATGTTACTCAACTATTATGGAATTGGTATGTTCTATAATCAATAGAATTAATCCTACTTAATGACACATAGAAGGCCCCAGGTGATTGAGGCACCATTTAGTTGAGATGTAGGAAATTTTTAGGACTATTCATCATCTAGGACCATGCCCCATATATTTTCATTCCCACTTTAGTATCCTAGGTCATCTAAGATAAGTGAGGAACCTACTTCTTATGTATATTGCACAGAGTACGCCACAAATTTACAAACCTTAGGCTGAAAAACCAAATGAGAATGTACCTTGAAACTTCATTAAAATCAAAGGCATATAACCACAAGTTGTCAGTGGGCATAGTCATAAATTATTTGACAGATTCACTATCCCATATGCTTACTTCTTAGATATTTTCTTTACTAGCCTCTTGCTACTACTCCATATCATCTATGTAAATTTGACTTAGTACATGTTACTTTATTGGTCCAACATATGGCATGTTATAGCCCTACAAAGTATCTATAGAAAAATACCAAAGAGTAAAACACCATTTGTTGGATTCTTCAACCTATTCATTGGTGTTTGAAAAAATAAAAACACATTTCTCTAATGATACTTGAAATTGTAATTTTTCCTTATTAGAAATTTTGGTGATATTCTCTTGTTGTTATTTTGCCTCCTAGAGCATGATTTTTTAAAGCTTTTTGAAATTTTTTGTGATCATCCAATTGAGTTTCCAATTTTTCATAATATTTCGCAACTCATGCTAAAATTATTGTAACTCAGATTATTTACTAAAGATTTGTCTTAATTATCCCTCAGTTGTGTATAATAAGAAATTCCTTGATTTAGAAAAACTCTAAATAATTATCTTCTACCTGACATTTCTACTTTTTCTACCTAACATTTCTACTTTTGATTCTATAAGGAAATATTTGTTCTTGAAAGTAATTATATGCTTCCACCACTTTCCTTTCATGCTCCTTACTTTGGATTTTATTTCCTTTAAATGTTCTTAGTTTTAATATTCCACTTCATATTTGTATTGATCCTTTATTTCTATCAAATATTCCATAAATTTCTTTTTGATTTGGTTGATATAAATATGATACTTTGCTTCTATTTTTCTTATCTTTTTATTGTTTAATTTATCCTCTAGTGATGTAACTAAAGAACTTTGTTTTCCTAACTCATTAACTAAAAACATTTAACATTAGCAAATGAATGCAACTGATGTTTCTTGTGCAACTTTATTAGGTAATTTCCTCCTCACTTTCTATACCAAATTATGTTGATAATATTCTTCTTCAAACATGTCTTCTTTTCTCTTTTTAGATCCTATATTTATTACTGCTTTCTTTTCACTGCTAAAGAAGTCCCATAATGGAACTATTTTTTCCTCAATAGGTTCTAGTTGATCTAGATTAAAAGTGTGAGTGTTATGGTACCACTTTGAGTAGAAATTATTGTAATTAAGGTTGTGACTGATGTCATTTCAGTGCTCCCATAAATGGCACTCTAAGTTTGTGTAATATCAATGCTATTTATTTCATGTGAATTGATAACTGGAACTTCAACATGAACTACTTCTCCTGAAATATTGTCCTTAGGAATGTCTTTTAATTCCTTTTCCTATGTGTCTATATGTATGTCTATTACTTCTTCTCCACTAAATCTTGCATATGCAATTTTTGTGCTAATTTTTCTTTCTCTTGTTCCATGCTATGTGGACCTTAAACTAGGTTTTCAATGCTTTATTCTACACTTTGAAATTCTTGAATTTCTTGTGTTGTTTCTTATTTTCCTAGCCTACCCTTTTGAGAATCATGAATAAAGTTTACAATGTCGTGTTCTTCCTTTTTACTCTCTTTATCATCTTGTTCATCATTTTTTTCTAGATCAATAAAATCAACCTCTTGACTAGTAACAACAACACATTCTATCTCTTCCTTGAAAAATGACTTTTTCCTTTCCTTCTGAAATGATTGAATTTATGATTTTTTATTCCCATCCTTAATTAAAATCTATTTGAAAATATAACCATAAGGACATACTTCATGTACATATTATTTTGATTATCTTTTCAACGTCATACCAACATTAATTATACCATAAGGATCATGCTTGTAAAAACTTGAACAATGTAACCATACATCTTCTAACATTTTAGCTTATGATTGCGGTTTAACAAAGAGTATATGCCAATGTTAAAAGGAAACATTAACCATAATTTCTTGAATTAATGATGTAGTTATACCCACATCCATTGTTTGATATGCAAGTTCTCTTAATCATATATCCTAACCATATATCCTAACGTAAAAAAACATTAATTAATAAATAATTCTTCTAATTCAAGTTCTCTTAATCATATATCCTAACCATATATCCTAACGTAAAAAAAACATTAATTAATAAATAATTCTTCTAATTCTTTGATGGTATATCTTTCTTCGTGTGTGAATTGGTGAGCCTGTTTACCAAATAATATTTTTGAAAAGGGGCCATAAAATTGTCATAAATATTCTAAAAGTGAGTCTTGCAATCAAATATGGATAGGATTTTGTGTAGATGACTAATTTCACCTCATGAAAGGGAAGGGAGTTGTTGCAAACGCTGAATTTGTTAGGTATCTTGACTAAGGAATCTAACTCCAAACTTTGGAGGGAATTCTAAGACCTTGCAGGATGTTGATAGACTATATTTATTCATAATTAACAATTTTACCCTTATCAAGTGATAGCATTAAAAGAGCCTATTCTAAATTTAAATGTTGGGGATCCTTCTCCCCATACAATCTACATATCATTGTGGATGTTAGCATTTAGGGTTTTTTGAACTTTTGAATTGGGTATAAGCTATCAAGCCTAAATTTAAAAGAGCCACCGTCTTAAAACCAATCCATGATTAATTTATTCATCTCTATTTGTCCTACATATGTGTCTTTTTCTTTAAATGCTTCTAGGAATTCTTTTATCTAAAAATACTTTAAGAGGCTGCTAGGAATTTTTTATCTAAAAATACTTTAAGAGGATGTAACTTATACATTTTAGGTAAGCCTTCAAATTTAAAAGACATAACTACTTGTTTAGCATTATCAACCATTGTACAAGTTTCAATATTTACATGGGAGATAACCCAACATATCACGTCATAGTAAGGAAAGATATTCGGCTGAGAAAAAATATATATATAAATATGACCTTCTAATTTTAGTGAAAGTGCCTTTATCATATTTGAACAATTCTTCTACCCTATCTAAATTAAACATTGCATTGGGATTATTTTTCTTCATCGTATTATGTGTCTTCATGGTCTTCTATCTAGATCTAGATCTAGATATACCCCAATGCAATGTTTAAAAGAATTCCAGATCTAGATATACAACTAGAAGATTAATCTTGAAATATAAATATAATTGGAGATTAATCTTGAAATCTAAAAGTCAAATCATTTGTGTAGAAATTCCTTTATCAATAAATCCAAATCTATTTAGAAAAGGTAGGAAACTAAATGGAAAAGATATCCAAAATCAAAATTCAAACTATGCATGGAAAAGGTTATTAATCTTTATTAAAATATCTAGATCGAGATATAAAAATGTAATATGAAAATATATCCAAAATTCAGGAACATTTGTATACGAGTTCTTTAATCGAAAGTCTTGAATATGGATATGGTAGGGATAAAGATATATGAAATCTAGAAGTCCAAATAAATCTTAAGCTTTAGTTTGGACTTAGATATAAACATTTGATTGTGTCAATTGGATCTAGATACTTAGATATATTTGTTAGCTCTAGATAACAAGTATCAAGAATATTTTCTTTTAATTCATCCTATATTTAGATATATTTTAATAACAAAAATATTATTTGGTTAAGTGATAAATTTATTTTTTATTATTTTATGTGAAAATATATCTAGATCTCTGAAGGTTGGGGGTATTTTAAAAGAGATCAATCACAAGTATTCTAGATCTAGATATCCAATATCTATATATCTTTGAATACCTATGATCTAAAAGATTTTAGAAAGACTCGTTAAGAGTTACATGTATTCAAGTACAAAAGTAAACCAGTTGGAAAGTTTGGATCATGATAAAATGGTTATTTTGTTCATTTTTTTATTTAGATCATAACTCTAATGAAACATTTTTCATCATGAAGTTTTGAATAGACTCTCAACTAATTTAAACTAATGTGCATTTAATTTCACAAATCAAAGAAAAAATAATGCATCAATAAAAATACTCATACAAATTACATACTAATAAACCAAAAACGAAGAGAAGTTTAAAAAAATGGTAGGGGACTTTTATTTTATGAAAATTTCATAAAATAATGGGGTTGTTTTATAGGCTACAACAAGTTCCTAGATGCAGTGATTTGAATACAAAATGTGTCACCTTAGGACGGGAGTCTAACCATAATCTGGTAGGTTTGGAAGTAGCAATTTGTAAATGGACTCTACCATCCCCTTTTAACTAAATAAAAAATGGCTAAGAGTAGATGAGTTTGTAAAGACGATTAAATATGGTTCATAACCCTATGGTGTGTAGTTAATATAATTTGCATATATTTAATTTTACCAAAATATGACAGAAATGAAAAAATATAACAACTCAATGGGAAAGAATTAAAAACAAGAACTATGTGAAAGAATAATTAATTACCTCAATAATAAAAAAATTCATGCATTAATTATCAATCTGGGGTTTAAATGCTTGCAATATTTCTTGCATTGTATATGTTGGCTTGAAATTTCCTAACTCATACTAGTTTATTTAATGTGCTTATAAGAAAACAAAATTGCATCATTAATCCACACATTTGAAATTACATTGTGAAAATGAAACACACAACACTTTATATATCAAAGATTAGCATCAATCACTCTTGGCCATGATCATGTGCTTGAACACCAATAATGTTACTATGACCCTACTATCGCCATATCATCTCATTGTATGATTTAGGAACTTCCTTTTTCCATGAATCATTTCTCCCATTGATGAAAACCTTGATAAAAGAAAACTAATCTATAAATTGAAAATAATCATTGCAAAAAGGAAATACACTTGCAAATTGACTTACAACTAATGAATATTCATTATTAAACTATAATTTACTTTATCCATGTTAATCCCTATATAAGTTCCATGTTAACCCTAAAACCCCTTATTAAGCCGTAGATATTTAGTAATTGCATTTTTTTTGTTATATTGTTACGTATAATAGAACTCCTCATAGTCCCATTTTATTATAATTGTACCCCTTGTCTCCTACACACACACACACACACACACACATAGAGGATACCTAGTCTTAGAATCATCAAATATTGTTGTTTACATTGTTTTCATTGTAAAAGGAGGCTTCCCCCTCAAAGAGGATTGTAATTATTGGATTCTTATCATATTTAAGGTGCAAAGTTCTTATTGGTATCATAGCTCATGATATTAGGATCTTGCTTCTTCAAACAGGTCAATTTGGAATTTTCATAAAAACTTTTTTCTGTGAGGGTTCAAATAGTGAAACTTGGACCACATTAAGGATAAATGATGGGTAAAATTTGATTAAATTATCAAAATTTGTTTCACTATACTTTTGGAGATATACCCTGTGGAAGTTTGGGTTTCTGAATAGTCCTGAAATAAATTTTGAACATGTCAGATTGATATTTTTTCTATATATTCTTTTTTGGGACTTTTTAGATTGTGAAATCTTAAAATACAGAGGTACCTAAAATATAAATTTTAGAATTATATTTGAAGAATTGGACACATGGTAAACTATATAAACTTGCCAAGACCAAAAATAAACAAGTTTTGGGAAAGTTAGCATAAATTTGATTGGAACATCAAATTCAGTTAACACTTATGGAATTGAAAAAAGACATATCATAGTATTACAGACCAAATTTTCAGATCCAATAGGAATCAAATCTCATAGATACATCAAGGAAGCTTTAGCCATTCATATATTATGCAAATCAAGGTATATGACTTACAAGTGACTTAATTATTGATTGAAACATCCCATTTTTTTAGTGACTGAAAGATGTGATAAAGATAAGTATTATTATTATTTTCCAACATGCCTCCAAACAAAGTTACTACACTAATGAAATCTACTGAAGGCTCATCCTGGACTTGTGAAGAAAGAGAAGAATTAGAATTTAGGTCATCTCTATTAGAGAAGATAGTTAATTAAATGGATGGAAGTATGATATTTAAAAGGGAAATGGAAAAGAAAATGAATGAAAATAAGGTGTTGGTATTATGGTTAATGTGTTGTACTTGATGTTAATCTAGATGTCAACTTGTCCACTATGTTATGGTTTTGTCACATCATTTCATTATGACATTGTTGGTATGCATGCAGAATTGATGTGCCTAGCTGGGTCATGGATGGAGGATGTTCCCTCATGATTGGAAAGGTATTGTAGCCATCCTAATCATCACAGAGGTGTCTTAATGATTTCATATGAGTTGCAAAATCTTGCACAAAGTCTGGATCAGTTGTAGTAGGATGGACCAGGATTGGAGTTGATTGAAGGTGAAGAAAGCAAAGGAGACATAGGTGACTGATTAGAGAAGGTAACTGAGGTTTTAAAGTGTTATTGAATCCTTATCAAATCTTTCCATGACTTACAGGTGTTGGAGAAGGCATCCCTGAAGTTGGAGAATGTTTGACTGTGTTTTGACTAATTTCAGGGAATGGAGATAAGGTAACATAGGTTATTAGTGTTGGAGTAGCAGTACTACCTAGGGTAAGTGTGTTTCATGTGTTATAAATGTGTTATAATTCACTTCTCGAAGGGGAGAAGTGCATTACTTCCTATAAGTGCAAAAAAGAAAAAAAACTTACGGCCAAACCATGGCTTTTTCCAAAGGTAATATTCTGAAGGGTCCATTTGATCCTGTCAAAGTTTCATAACATAAGACCCATGGGATTTTCTATTAGTATTGGTAAAGGACAAAGGATATAAAAGGAGAAGAATATTGAGCTTCTAGCGTGTGCATTCGTTGAGTCTCTTTTGATTTCTCTCATACAGGTGTGTACCAGGGCAAAAGATGGAGCTCTAGCATTAAGAGATCTGAGGGTAAATAAATATATATCACTCTAATTAGTATGATGCATGTGTAATGGAGGGACAATAGAACATATATATAATGTTTTATGCTTAGTATTCGATGCAGAAAGGAATGAATGAGATATGGTTCTAACAATGTGCATTTGTCTCTAAACAATTTCACATCACTTGTTTAGATTTTCCCTATATGTGTCTTATTCATTAACTACAAAGATCAATTTTAATAGTATTACATTATATAGATACTATGCAGCATACATTGTAGACTTATGAGATTATTTTTCAGTTACTATGGAAGGGTTTCGCAGATACATGGAGGTCTGTTGGATTCATTATGAAGAACAATGAAGTTTTTGATTGAATTGTTTACAGGGATCTAATTATACGAAACAATATATCACTTGTTTGTGTTGCAAAAAAAGATTTAAATACGTATTATGATCATGTATGTATGTAGGGAGTGTGGCAAAGAATTAGTAATAACATGGACCCTTGTATCCTGCTTGATTTGTGTAGCTTATGCTTGACTAGTGTGCATATCTTGGTGTTATGAGACACTTTTGTGACTATCATAAGTGTTTGCAGAGAGTTTCTTAACTTTGACAGAGAAGTTGTCTTGGTTTGATATGATAAATTAAGAGGTTGTATGTCTTTTTTAGTAAGAAATATATTATTTTCAGAGGTTGTATGTAGTGAATATATCAAAGGTATATTGTTTTCAGTGGTTGTGTTGATGGTGCTAGAAATATGTCAACCAAGGGGTTCTCTCTAGTATGAAGTCCCATCTAGACCTCACATTGTTTTGAGTAGGATCCCCAACTGGGAAATAAGGTTGGTTTCCATTATCCTTAGAAATTTTCCTTGGCTACAATTATCAACATAAGAGCTTATGCAAACAATATTTGAAACAAGAAAGTTAACATTGTGAGGCATACAATCACAATGCATATAAGTTACTTTCTCAGAAGGAAAAAGAGAGAGTGAGCCTCTAGAAGAAAAGTAATAGCATTATCATAATTGAGATGCACAAGAGCATGGGAAGAATCATTGATTAACCTGCAAAGTAGTTCACAAGATAACAATGATCATAAAATAAAGTACAACACACATTCAACAAGATGCATACCAAAGCAAACAGAATAGTTCATTTTGATTAGTATGTGTTAACATAAACATACATTGCAAACAATGAAACAATAATCTCACAATTATTCATGACATATGCATGAAATTGCACTGACTCTTAGAGCTTCATATACTACCTGAAAGTCCCAAAATACACAATTACAATGTTGCCACACTAGCCCCAGTAGTGGAACATTAAGTCACCACTTGATCCTCCAAATAAACATATTCTCTCCTATGCCAAGCTAGAGAATGTAACACCCTACTCCCACATCTACCCAAGTAACCGGTCAACTGGGGTAAACATGTGATGAGAGGATACTATGATTTGATTCAACCTCCTAGGTCACCTTAAGGAAGTGGATTTGACAAAACACAACCAAACTGACCATTCACACATCCTACAGAACCTCCAGAATCTACCCCACCTTTCCAAGTGACCAACCCCTAAGGCGACTAAGTTGTTCAAGGACCTAGAGCCCCAGTTGCTCCCTTGCAAAGCCCTCCAAGTGACTGAGGATCCCAGCCATTCCCATGAGCATGCCTCAATGCGACTATAGCCTTTTTCTTTTTGTGTTATGCCAGTGACTGTGATATTTAAGGCTAAATTCCATGGCTAGGACCCAATCACTACCCAGAACTTCATTGAATTTACAAAAATGAAAAGAAACATAGGGACCATGATGCCAATGGAAATTCTTGAATAAATACTTGACTAGACCCCTACTATCCATGCAAGGCGTTTTGTCAAACATGTCACAAATATGCATTCTATAGGTCATAATAACAAATATGAGCATAGGGGTCTTATACTTATCTAATAATCACTAAGAAGCATTGATTCTTATAATCTATTAGGTCATAGATTCATTGCTCAATCATTTACAAATCAAAACATGATGAGAACTATACATTTTCACTATCATAAAACATATTCATAACTAGCATATGAACAATAGAAATAATGAGGATACAACAGACATAAATACCACATATAATCTAGTACTTTTACATAGAAAATACCAAGGAAAGGAAATTTTATTAATGAATGCAAAATCCAACCTGATATGGGACTACCATGTTCCACATGACCATAGATTGACTGGTTGAGCCAAGTCTCTCTTCAGCCAATCACTGCCGTGCAATATTCCAAGCATGAATGTGGGACTCAAACCAAAAGAACCAACCAGGGCTTCCCAAGGCTAAACCACCTCACCCTCATCAATAGAATTAGGCTTTATTGTAACCCTCACCAGATCACTAGGCCATAAACAAGCATGGATACTACCGGATTTCTCCACCTACACCGTGAGTAATTTTCCTATCTCATAGTCTCTAGAATTTACATAATCCATGGTATGATCTAAGGATCAATAGGCTATAATCGAGACACCACCCTCTAGGATTTATTGTATATCCCGATATTCATTGGCAAGGATTCCTAGGACTGATCAAGGGAAACCACCTCTAAGTTTTATTGTATATCCTTCCATTCACCAGTCAAGGATTCCTATCCCATCAAGGCACATAATACTTGGCTTTACCACAACCCAGAGTCTGTTTCAGGGGTTAGCAGGCCATTGGATTTACCACAATCCACATTCCGGTTCAGGGATCACTAGTCCATGTGTTCTTTCATTTAGAGATGCACCTCACTCAGCTTCGAATCCATCTGACAATCCATCTCAACCAAAACATTAGAACCCCAAATCACCATGGCTATCTGGAAATGGAAAGGCAAGGTTGAAAAACATTGTCTCCACAAAACCCATGCCCATGAAAGCAAGAGAACCAAGAACACACATGCATAACCATGCATGCAAAATCTAGCAAGGAAATCACACATGCAAATCGATCCATGTAAGTAAACCTATTGTAGTTGCTTGATACTGCTCTTTCCTTCTTGATCTTTGCTTCCTCTTTGCCTTATTTTCCCTTCTTGATCCAATGTTGAAGTGCTCTAAGAAAACTCTAAGTATCCAAGATTGTAAAAGAGAGAGAGAATGGAGAGAGAACTCCAAAACTGAACTGACCAAAATCCCGAGAAAAATCTTGTCAATTGATCCTCAAAATCATTTTTATTAATGAAGCCTCTATTTTCTTCATTTTCCATTATTTTCCTTCAATTTCCTCCTCACATGCAACTTGTGACCTTTCACCTTCCTTTTCTCATATTTTCAATTATTTTCATAAATAAATGCTAATTAATGCCTCATGCCTTTCCAAAGCCTTTGCCATTTTCCTTTAGCCATAATAACCAAAATGAACACCCACTAGGATTTTTTTCCCACCATTTAGCTTGGAATATGTGTCCTATCACCTTGGTCTTATTTTTTCCTTTATTAACTTTTACATGGAATTTTGACCAGGGTTGTTACAGAACCCTCCCCCTAGGGTGAACACCATCCTCGGTGTTCAATTACACCTACAACTATCAAGATAATTTAAAATAAAAACATACTACCTATGTAGCTTTATAACACAACTCGTTGTATTATTTACAATGACCACTATTGAAACATGGAAAACATATCGTTTACTGGAGCTTTATAACATAGCTCATTATGGTATTTACAATAACAACCACATTTTCTCAACTAGAAAATGACCATACTATTTATGGATCTTTATAAATCTAACTTGACACATTATTTATAATACTATACACATATGCACATTTTCTCAACCAGTAAATAAAAGGATATGATGCCTACTTCCACAACAAGGGAATCTAACGGCTCACACCTTCACCCTCAAAAGTAATACCAGCATTCACCTCCTTTCCAGGAAGTCCGAAATCCATTGCTAGAGTCAAACCTACATCCAATGTCCAATGCTAAAATCCTGTGCCACTTGTCCTCTCAGTGAACAGTTATGAGCTCATTTTTCCAGGGAACGGTCCCAAAGTGCATCTGATTCCATCTACCAATGCTAATGACAAAAAAAAAATGTATTCCTTGGTCTTCCCTTCTTTGCTACACAATCCCTCAAGTAATCCGAGCATCCCCTTCCATGCAGTCACTCACCTTCCAAGTTCCCCGACATCCCCTATTCCAAGCGATCCATCCCTTAGCAAGGCTTCCTCGCATCGGAAGCTACAAAAACCAAGTAATATACCTACCTAAAAACCATCATACCAGTCATAGCATGCTCATGGAAATAAATGGAAACTATTGGGTACCAATGTCCCACAATGACCCTACTCCAGAAGTGCTTTATCAACATACTTTTGTCTGTCCCAATTCCTTTTTCCGCTACTAATTCTTGCAGTCAGTTTCAACCACCCAATTGGGAATTCCATGCTTTCCTGTACCAAGCACATAACTTCCATTAGATTCAAAATGAATTGAAATAAATCCAAATCGTACGTAAATGGTGGTTGGTCAATAAGGTACACTTGCACTTATGCTTACTTCTTATCATAACAAGTCAAACTAACGGTTTGATCAAATCATCATGAATAAACATATCACATCCAGTTAGCTCAAACCACAACCATCATAAATTAAAATCATGAATCGCATGAAATCATCATAAACCATAATCATAAATCACATGTAACCATCATAAGTCAAAATTGTAGATCACATGCATAATAAAACTAAAATAAAATATTGATACTTATCCTTCTTCGGTCCTTACTTCTACCTTGTTCCTTCTATACACACACCAGATTGGTTGCCACACCTTGCAAGAACCTAGTGCCTTTGCTTCTCTTCAATCACCTACACATACACACAGTGTACATCACAACATGTACATCCACACACGACGTACAACACCACACAATACATACACCTGCATCTGACATAAAACACATACACCTACATCTAGTGTACAACACATCACATACACCTACATCCAGTGTACGACACATCACATACACCTACACCCGGTGTAAAATACAACACAATACACATGTCATGATGCCACGACTACATAATGCACATACATAATACTGCATGCCCACAACATAGCATGTACGACATGCACAAAATACCACACGTATACCAGTATCATATGTACAATGTGTACATAGTACCACCTGTACACAACACCACCTACACAATGTGTGCACAACATCACATGTACATGGCACCACCTGCACAACGTGTACACAACGCCACATGTACACTGCACCACTTGTACAACATGTACACAATACCACACGTACACAATAAAAAACGCACGACACGACATGTACATAGTCCCACATGCATGACATGTACACAACACTACCTTCACATAGTGCCACATGTACATGTACACAACACCACATGTACAATCATGCACACAACACCATATATACATAGCACCACATGTACAACATGCACACAACACCATATGTACATAGCACTGCATATACAACATGTACATAGCACCATATGTACACAACACCGCATATCCAACAAGGGCACAACACCATATGCACACAACAATGCATATCCATCATGTGTATAGTACAATATGTACACATCACCACATATCCAACATGTACATAGCACCATCTATACCCAACACTGCATATGAAATATACACACAACACCATAGATACAACAGGCACACAACATCATATGCACATAATACTGCATATGCTACATGTACACAACACCCGTACTACACATCCTAAGACCACATTGTCTCTGTTAGACAACCTTAATTCCAATGTCTTTCCACTATTCATGCACGTTCCAACATGTTGCAAAGCACACTGCTTTCATTCTGTTGATGTATCCCTCAGCATTGTATGTCCATAACATAGACATAGTACAATCACATAATTTCAACTCATAACCACATGATACTGACCTTGTATATTTTTCATGACTACTCTTTCCACTTAATTCCTCATAAACCAAGAACCTATTCATGTCATTGACTTGCATAAGCAATCATTCCTCCACAAGAATGATTCTTGCTGACCCTGTCAAA